>CM040120.1:303326320-303521933 GCA_022559845.1 Amorphophallus konjac
ACGTGTGTGGCCCTTACTTTTGGCACACGTGGAACTAAGGTAAGGAGGACGAATTAGAGGTAAGTTTCTTCTAAGAATATGTTTATTATAGTTAGAACTAACTACCCACCTATTTTCGTTCTAAGAGAGCAAGTCTACAAAGAGTTAGAGCCTCCCAAAGTTGCTAATTCTACTTTAAGAACTCAGGAATTAGTGCATCCGACCCAAAAAGATCAAGGAATTCGGAGCCCTAAACGAGGTATTTAGTAGAAGTGTCTTTAGAACTTTATGTTCCCTTTCATATCTTCTATCTACCCTTAAAATTTAACATCCATAGGTCAGGGGAATCAGGAGATAGAGGGACGTGAAGTTGCTGATTTAATACAAGAACGGGCAGAGTTAGGGCTGACTTCCAGTCCGAAATTGACTATCTAGAATGATTAATTGAGGTAGGTTATCTCATGAAAGGCTTAAATTTAAAGTCAGGAACAAAAGCCCTCTTGTTTCAATTGATTTCATGCATCGTACACCGTGAATTTTATGTTTTACTTAGGACTATACATCTAGTATATTCCACATGCATGAATTAGCCCTAATGAAGTAAAAATGAAATTTTCTTGTTAATCACATGTACCTGTGCATATTGTTGGCCCATATTTGTTCTATCATGATTATGGAAGTTATAATATGTTGATTTCCATGCATGATATGCCTTAGTTTAGCATTTTGTTTTATTAGCATCTGCACTCGGATTAATACAGGAAGCAACGGTCTTCCTGTAGACCGCCAGGAACTCTAGCGGTTGCCCGATAGACCGCTAGCTACCGTGAAACGGTCACCCATTAGACCGTTTTCGACTTCTGATTTCTGCAAATTTGTTAATCGAAACACATTGCAGAGTAGCCTTAATTAATATATGATAAGCCTAGTTAGTCAAGTTTTAATCCAGATCTAGGTATTGGTTTCATATACTTAGATATATTTACTGTTCATCATGATAGATTTCATGTTTTCATGCACATTGGTATTATTTTAACTTATGTTAATTTATGACCAAAATCATATATTTTGTAGTAAATACATGTTTCAAATGATAGATGATTCATGTTTTAACTTGATCACTATTTTATCACGATTCTCTCTCTATTCTAAGAGTCATTTTCTTAAGTATATGGCACATATCCCGGTATGTTGTCATTGGTTACACTTTTACACATTAGGAACACAATCTTAGACATGATGACCTCTCCTTTCGATATTCCTTCCAACGGACTAAGAAATCTTGTTTCAAGGCCTCCATAAGACTCCGCGAGCCTGAGATTCCCACTAGGAGGCCGAGCTGGTTGTATCATTAAAACCCACTATCTAGAAAGGCACTTATACCGATGTTTTATATTATAGACTTTAGCGGCTATTTGGTTGACCGTCTGACTTTGCTAGCGGCCCTGCATTTGACCGCTAATGGATCCTAAACGGCCATGCATTAGACCGCTAAGACTCCAGATATTATGTTTTCAAAATATCAAATTATCTTATAAAACGGTCCTGTACTAGACCGCTAGGAGCAAGAAACAGTCCAGTAAACGACTGCTAGCTTACTAAGTTTGATTAACCCGGGGTTTGACTCGAGGGTTGATTTTTCTATGTTCCTAGATGGTCCAATTGATTATATAGAACTTGTCACATTATTTCAAATATGCCTAAGTAATTTTGAGAGTTAAAGAATGTACCATTATGCTGTCGATTTATTTCCATAGCATAACCTAGTTATTAAATTCATTTATTGAAATCTCTTATTCTCAATAGAAGTATTCTTATTTTTTGGTTACTTTATCATGGAACTATAGTTGAAATTATACATTATTGGCCATGTTATTGTTATAAACGTGGAAGTAGCTTGATTTATACTTGAAGATGCAGTTCGAGCACTGATTGTGTTCAAGGGCTCTATGCTAGTCCCATCGGCTGATTGTCGGAAACATACAGTAAACCATGGGGTATGATGCTACTAGCGTCTCATTGCGCTGGGAGTACTTTCTTTATAAATAAGTGAAATATCCACAGGAGATCCACATGAATTCACGAAGAACTTGCTAATAAGTGAAGAGTACATTCTTGCTTGTTACATGACTTTCTAGTGCATAACCTTTATGGTTATGAAAAGTACATTCTTGTTACATTCTTGAAAAGCCAAATTTATATTCTTGTTCTATACTTGATCAAACCATATTCTCATATCTCAAGCTTGATCGTATCTTGTTACTTTGACTTTATTAGCATTGTTTCATCGTATTTGCATGATTTATCTTATTCTTTAGAGCTAAGATGCTAATTACTTAAATTTGTCAATCATGTTGATACGAAGATACCTAATGGGTAAGTGTGCTCATTACCCTACTTTCCAATCTTTTTCAAAAAATTCTAGTGGGACGGATTCAGATTACTCGAGTGATGGATCCGAGAGTGATTGAAGGATAAAGATTCGAGAGAAGCCTTAGTTATTCATGTCTAGTCGAGTCAGAATGTAATTTTAATTTTTTTGAGTCTAGCAATGAGAATCAAGGTTCTTATGTAATTTGGGATTATTTTATGAAGGAATAAAGTTGAAGGTTTTTAGTAAATTACATTGTGTAATTATTCTTATGTGATTGTCTTGCACTCTGATTATATTGCTTGCTTGAGGCTTACCATGCCGGCTGTTCGTGTTCCCGATTATTTTCGCTGCATAAATCTCAGGGCGTGACACACAAGGCTCAAACCCACTCCAAGGTCGCTGGTATGAAGCTGAGTTAATGCTATGCACCTCTTTGAGTTTGAACAGAAGTGGCCCTTCAACCATCAGTCATAAATGTTGTTGGACGTGCTCTTCCGTTGAGATACGGGCTGGGACATCTTCAGATGAAATCAAGAGGACTTCCAGATCTAACCTTGGGTCATGGTTTCATCGAATTTAAGTATCCCTAGCATGAGTTATGATTTTCGCAAGATTAACATTTATTTTCCCCTGTTCTAGTTGTGACCTTTCGGTAGCCGGAGGTAATTTGAGTATAAGTCTAGTATATAGGCTGAATTTGGCTTCGACCTCCCCAAAGAAGATGTAGCTGACATCCCCTTCGAGATTATGGCCTTTGTTTCAAGTCTTTTCAATAACTCTCAACGAAGTTATGAAGTTCTAATTAATTATGTGTGAACTTCCCAAACAGTCACACCTCTTCATGATGGTTGGTGACAATGGGCTCAGAACCTTGGGTTCTTGTGCAAATTGAGTTTCCATCTCAACAGAAGAGTTTGGTTTAAGGGCCCAAGCTTTCTAATGGACCTAGTTTCAGCTCATCTGGGTAACTATGGGCCAAGATATCCTTATTTCAACAGGTGACAGCGTTTTCTGTAATTGTTTCAACCTATTTTCATAAACTCCCTCTTAACCCCTATTAGGCCTATTTTTCCAAAGTTATAATCTTCATCAAAGTTGTTCCGTACCCCCTAGCCATCGCATGGGCTTTGGTTTTGCCTAATGATAACCTTCCTAGGTTAAGTTATGAATCCTCTAAGGATCCTTTGATATTCTGTCTAGATTTCTAGTTCATTGTGTTAATGGGTCCGAATTGTACCCAATTGGGCCAGTGCCCAAATTGGTGGTTCTAATAGTTATAGCTGGGAGATTGGAACTGGTTTGCTAACCACTAAGGTGTATTAGCCGAATATTGGAATTGGAGCTGGCTAGCTAACCACTGAGGTGTTATCGCTAGGGGACTAGAATTGGTGCCGGTGATGACCGATCCTCAGGGGTGTATTGGCCGCCATTAGTGTAGGGTGGTGTTGTGCTTGCCGTCAGTGAGATGTCACAGTCGACGACTCCTATCAGTGAGGAGTAGAAAGGAAGAGTTTTTTTGTTGGGTTCGTTGCGCTCCCTCTTTGTCTTTGATAATGGTTTTAATGATAACAAAATATTTTGTGCATTGCGTGTGTGTAAGGTGACATTCGTGGTTGAAATGGGCTCATATGTTGATATCTTGCTTTGCAAGATTGGAATCAAATGATGAACATTATTTCGTGAGTCAAATGAATAAATGGACATGCTTCTAGCTGTCCACTGTTCAGAAAACCTGGTAAGATTGCCTTATGCATGGTTGCTTCCTTGAAGTCGACTTCTGCTGAAGGCAAAGTCAACTTGGCCAGGTTTGTCGTGCTTTTCATTTGTTTGGATTTCATCACACCTATGCCATGCTGTGTGGAAATGTCTTATGTTGTGAACATTGATAGGTGTGGCTATCTTTAAGAAAAGGGTCTTGTTTTAGAAGAGAGAAGCTTGTGTCTTTGGTGCAAACACTAGACTGTTGAGATTGATGTTCTTGCTTTAATGCCCATACTAGTGTGGAATGGTTGAGTATTTATGGATATGAAATTGGTTGCATGGCATTGTGTAAATGCATTGCCATTTCATTTCAAGCTTTTGTTGAAAAGATCATCATATTCCTTGGACCCATGAAAAATCATGCCTCATATTAAATGTGTTTTTAGGTGCTTAAGGTGGTCATCATTCACTTTTCAGATCTTGCAGGTGAGGTGTCGACCCCTGGGGTCGACCCTCCCTAGGCCATGGGATGCCTGCACAACAGACAGTCCAGGCAGTCAAGAGTGTCTGATGGGGACATCTCCTACCACTCTACATTTTTCCAAGGGTCCCGTTGCTCGCCAGCTGTGCTTCATCTTGTTCGTCACATTTTTCTTAGTCTTGGCATGTAATCTTTATATTTTATTTGAGTCATAAACCATGTAATTTTTTTTATTTGAGTCCAGTACCTAGGTATAAGGGTCATTTACCTAAGTCTTGAGGTTTCTTATTAATAGTTCAAAAGTCAAGGACTTATGTTAAATTGTGAGAATCCTATAAATAGGACTCCTCTCCCACCATTTGAAGCTAATGAATGAATATTTGAGAAATTCCAGAAATTCCTTGTGTGTTTCCTTTGGTGAGAAGCCAAAAGTGTGAGGGTGAGAAGCCTTCCACATACCCCCTCTCTCTCCCTCTCTCTCTCCTGCACCATTTTCTCTCTCCTCCACTTTCTCTCTCTAAATGCTACGCCCCTTTCTCTCTCCTCTCTCCTCCACATTACCCTCCACCTCATCTAGAGACCCTTCACCTCCCTAGAGAACATTAACTCCACCCATTACTCCCTCCCCCTTCCAAAGCAACCTTTCCCCATCCCAACACACCCCTTCATTCTCCCAAGCCACCCTTCCACCATCCCAAGAGAGAATCCCTCTCCCCAAGCCACCCTTTCACTCCCCAACACAACCCTTCCCATCCCCAAGGTCCCCATTAACCACCCCATTAATCCACATTCAAACCTTGGGAAGATATCTCTCCCTCCCTCTCTCTCTCCCAACCCAAATTCGCAGCTTCACCTCCCACCACCTGTTAGACCCCCTTCCAGCCCCCATTCTCCCCCTCCCTCACCTTGGTTCACCCCCTCCCAGACCCCCTCACAGCTAGGGGTTACCCCCACACTCAACCACCCCATTTCCCCTCCCATATACCCCAATTCCCATCATCTATCACCACCCTGTTCATGCCAGTTCGTAAACAGCAGTAAGGGTCCGAGTTGCCGAGGCTGCCACATCTTCATCGCACATTTTCAGTTGGTGTATCTTATATTTCTGGAAAGCTCGTCCAAAGAGCTTCGTAGGCGAGGTGGTCTCGCATCCATCAGACGTCTGTGCAGCCCAGAAGAACCAGTCTCCCTCAACTACGCAAGGCTGCTCTAGCAGGGAACTTGAGCCCAAGTGTAGGCGTGACCATGATCGCTCCTGTGCGAGTTTGGACGTGATTATTTTGCTGAGATCTTCTCCTCCAAGCCCCCTATCAGCACTAACAAGAAGGGAGTCATTTGGAGCCCGGAGCATAGAGTTCCTATTTTTCTACCCGGAGTGCGCAGATCAGCTTCCTCTGAGCTAGATACGACCATCCTCACCATTCTAATTCCCGTGGTCTACTCCGGCCTTCTCCGATGTTCCCGCTGGTCTCTTATTGAAGGGGACACATCCACGATCGCAACGGCGCTAGTCCTGCCCTCATCAGACCTCGAGAGTGTTCGTGGCTGCCACTTCTTCCAACATCATCAGTTCTGGGACCACCAGAGTCAGGTCCGACCACTCTGATCCCGACTCCGCCTCGGCCACCATCGGCATCATAAAATTCCCCAATAATTTGGGCATCTTCTTGGGCCAACCCAGGGAATTTTGGCGCTGGTCCCATCTTCTTCTGAAGTCGGTGGAGTTCGTGGTGGCGTCATCATCAACCCCCTGTCCTGCTGTTCCTGAGCAGACAGAACCGGCTCAGTTCGGTGAATCGGGTTTAGCTTAGCTCCCCCACCCCCGCCTGGCCAGCTTAAAGCCCCTCCCTGCATGGAGGTAGTGTTTGCATGTAATTCTCATTCCCCCACCCCTAGTTCAACCCTCCTGTGTGGGGTGTAGTGTATGTAATTGACTGGTACAGGTTGAAGCTTCATCAGCGCAGCGTGCGGGTGGCATACCCACGCTTCCCCGCTCGCCTCGTCTCTGGCCGGGATCGACGTCTTCACGCCGATCAGGTGAGCTCCTGGTCACTTCCTCTGCTGGTTTATCATTGCTTAATTAGTATTGTCTTTTAACTCCGTCGGACGGCGAGTGAGCGCCCGATCCAAAACCAATCAAATTGAGTGACCAACGCAGAGCGAGTTGTGAGAGAGCACACCCTACAACCCACGCCCTCGGCGTGCCGGCCGCCCATTGGATTGGGCATCCCTGGCCCATTGGGGTCCTCCCCAAGCTATCCATACCCCTGGAACCCCAAGGTCCAACCTCGGACCCTCACCATCATCGCCGATCCACCTACGGACCCGGGTGTGCGCGACGCGGGTGAACCCGCTTGAGTGAATCCGCCGTTCGGTTTTGTTGCTTGCATAGATAGGTCCAAGGGGCATTGGTCGAGTGGCTTCCACCCCCAAGGTGGTTTCACATCAGTGTCGACACTTCTGCTGGTGTTGTTTCATGCATGATATTTGTTCATGTTCGGTCATGATGAAATCGTGATATATGGCTTTCTTATATTGCTTGATGAATGGACTATTTAGCTGGTCATTCAATGATGAGTCATGGGTTATAAATGCTGAAAATTGATCAACCTTGAGTCTTTGAGTTGATCATAAATGTTCTTCATAGAAGGATAAATGGTCTTCAATATGTGCATCGACCTTAGCCTTCGTATGCTTAGACCTATGTTTCACATGCTTAGACTTGGTCCTTCATGTGCTTAGACTTGTGCTTTATATGCATAGACTTGGATCCCTTATGTGCATCGACCTGAATTCATAATGTGCACCGACATGTGTAAGCTTGTTCAATATATGCATCGACCTGCTTCAAATGTGCATCGACCTGCTTCAAATGTGCACCGACCTGTGTTAGCTTGCATTGGGCTGTGTGAGTTCAATTTGCCTTGGACTACATTTGTAAGTCATGTGTGAATTGACTTGATATCTAGGATAGGTGGCCAAGGTATGAATGAATTGTTGATTGGCTTCTCTTGCATGAATTAACTTTTCAAATGAGGGCTTGTGCTGTGGCTGAATTGAGGAAACTATGGGAACCATGGCTAAGTCACTATATAGCTCATTTGTAATTGACTAAAGCATGATCTGTGTTTTTATACAAAGTGCAGGTTCATATGCTCTCAACAAATTAGGTGAATGGTATGTTTCTACACTTGCATTCTGCTCTTTTTGTTTCCCATTCTTCTTATTGAATCTGGTCTTTATGATGGTTTTAAGTCCCTCTCATGCATGTTATTTTAATTGGCAAATCATGTTTTTAAATGGGGTTCATGGTTTTTATGATTGGATTGGACTTCCATAGGCAATTTCTAGCTGGACAGAGCAAGTGTCGACTCACAGAGTCGACACTTGTTACACTACTTGCTACCTTGTTGCAGCAGGCAGCAAGTGTCGACTCTATCTAGGGGGCTCTTTTTGCTGCAGGCAGAATGTGTGGCAAAAAGTGTCGACTCTTAGAGTGTTCTGGCAGAACACCCTGCAACAAGTGTCGACTCTAAGAGTCGACACTTTCTCTGGTGCGTCCGTATCGGGTTTGCGTATTGGGTATCGAAACCCACCTTTTGTGATCCATTTGCTTTGATCTTTGACACCCTTACCCTTAGGGTTTCTATACATGTTTCAGGGGTGTTTTGAGAGGGTTTTGGCGTGGGCTATTATGTCATTTTGCTTTCTTTTTCCATCGCATATGTGAGCTGTAGGTTGCTTCGAAGGAAGGCATCTAAAAAGGGCTAACGTGTTCTATCTTTTGCAGGGAAAAGAGAAAAGAGGGAAAAATGTCCTTGGCCGCAGGTGGGAGAGGAAGAGAGGGCTTTGAGTGTTGATGATATTCCTTCCTCTTGCAGTGGTGATCCAGATTCGAATCATTCATATCTTCATCTGTCTTCAAGCGTTCAAGGCTCGTCGTGGGCGAATCTCTGAGAAAGAGCTTCGTCTGCTTCTCATTGTTCAAGATCTATCCCCCCACAATCAAAGCTTCAAGGAAAACATATTTGGCTGGCCTCCACTCATCAATGATATATTTCTACATCTTCTCCAAGTCCTTTTGGTGTTGTTCACTGATCAATCTTTATCTGAAGCATGTATTAAACATTCATTTTTATTTTTATGAACATCGAAAGATTTGTGTGTGAGTACGGAGCTGCGTCTCCGTGTGAGGTTTTAGTGCGGGGTGAGTTCTCCGACTGTGTGTGAGTGTGTGCTGTGGTGGCAGCGTCTTGTGGCTAGGCACCGTTGCTGACACCCGTTTTATGACTAGTAAGTCGGGTCATCTCCTTGTTTATTCCATATGATGCTCCGAGTTCTTCACCCTTTGTTGATCCTTCTTGATCAAATTGAGGTTCATTTCTTGAGTCATGTTTCCTTGGTTGAGTCTGGTTCCTTGCCTTTTTCCGTTGGACGAAGCTTAGCAAACTTTCATTTTTGGCACTCTATTGTCTCTAACGGTCCATCATAGGGGCGTTACAGATCTCTGACGCATCTGCCCTGGTCCGTTGCATCATTGCAGACTCCTTAAGCTTAAGGCTTCTTTCCAAAGCTTATCTTTAGCCTGCCCGTTGAGTGTGACGGTCTATCGTGCGACTGTTACCTTGTTGTAACTCATCTACCCTTGACCGTTACATCCATCTAGAGTTCAACGTTTGAAAACTTCTCTCGTTGATCTTATCTTCTTGGTGGATAAGGTTCTGTGACGGTCTCTTCCTGGAGCGTTACATCACGGTGGCGGTCTATCGAGCAGCCGTTACATCAAACAGAGAGTCCTGGTAGGTCTGCTCTTTTTCTGCTACTCCGTGGCCGACTTAAGAGTTTGATCTTGTGATTTCTCTTCCAAATCTGATCCTCAGAACCTTCTGTTTGTTTCTATGGACTCTTGGGAGTATTATCTTCAAGAGTTTGCTAAGAAATATCTTACTTTTTTAGCTGGATTATCCTCAACTCGAACCTAGACTTTGAGGGCCTATAAATAGAACCCTTGACTTCATGGCTTGAAAGGAGACATCTGGAGTTCGCGTCGAAGTGCTGCCGCATCCTGGAGCTAGAACCAACCAAGGAGAGCTGCTTCCCACGTCCATCTACTTCCAAAGTTCAGGGAGTATCGTTTCCAAGGGTTTAATTCAGTCAAGTTGTGTTCTTAGTGTTTTTTCTCTCTTTTCAAACATCATAGCATTGTCCCTCTTCTCCTTTCACGTTCTTGCACTTGCTACATTCAATTAAAACATCCTCCCATCTTTTAAAACGCCCCAGAGGGGTTAAAAAACCAATCTCCCCGGTATTTCCCTCTCCTTTTGCATGTTCTTAAGTTTCTTGGTTTATTGATACTACTTTGTGAAAGGGCTAATCTGGGTTATTTTTATTGTGTTCTACACTCTTTTGCAGGTTCACAGAGTCCCTAGCACGAGGCCCAAGCTCTCTGGCCGGCTGGAAAGCTTGGAGATTTGAAGATTCCCAATCTTATTCTGCAGAAGTTCTGACGGTCTATCACAGACGCGTTAGAGTGTTGTAGCGGTCTATCGTGGGACCGTCATAGTTCTATGACGTACCAGCCTTCGACCGTCACATTCCACAGAGCTGCAGTTTTCTGATTGTTTTCTCTCTCCCGTGGGTGGGTGCATCATCCTCCTATTCTAAGGTATTTATCATGTCTTTGGCTTGTTTTTACCTTGGTGGCGATCACATCTTTTCTTAGTTTGGGCATTAGCTTTTCTCTTTCATCATATCTCTTCTTTACTTTTGCTTGTTCCACCTATACGGTGTGTTTTTACTTTATTCCTCGCCCCGGCGTGTGTTTTTCTTTCTTTGCTTAGTTTAGTTTTGATTGAGATAGCATGCCCATGCTAGAGCTTATGCTGGTTGCCTAGGTTCATGATTCACATGTTCATAGGTTGATTGATTTCATCACTTGGCTCATATTTCCATCTTAGTCGGCATCATAACCCATCTTGCAAAAGAAGAAGGGGCACATAAAAAAAACTAACAGATAATTTTTTGGCGATCACGGTGGGACAGCTAGTGCCAATCATGCTTTGGATCTCTGTTAAACATGCTTTCATTTGCTTGCCCTGGTTGCCCGTATTTCCCCGAATTTTCCTTTTTTATTTCCTGTTGTTTCTGGTTCCCTGGCTCCTCTGACGGTCCTGCATCCCCGCATTACAATATTCTGACAGTCTGGTCTTCGACCGTCACACTCGTCTGACGCAGGTGCTCTAGACCGTCACATACTCCAGATAGGTACGCATTTCGAGGTGCAGTTTACTTCCGCAGTTTTTGCTGTGATTTTCATGCTTGGGTGCTATTTGGTCTCCTCCTTGGTTGGTTCATATATTCATATCATTGTGTGCATATTTGATTGCTAGATTTTTGGCTAGAACTTGCATGCACTCCGGTGCACATAGGTTCATGCATATCTTCATACATTAGATTGCATTCTCCTATCTTGGTGTGTGGACCTCTCGTCTCCATATTCCTTAGAGCCGACCATGAAAACACATCAGGAACCTCCATAAGTTCCCGCGAGCCGTGGATTCCCACACGGACGCCGGACCGGTTGTACCACTTCCCACACCGTGTCTAGGATTGCATAAGTGAAGGAGTGATTACATTTAGAGTCGACCAAGCCACATATCCTTCCCCTATTAGGAGCCTATTGTTAAGAGCACATTTTAATCAAGTCACTAAGGTTCCAAAAGAGAAAATCCTAACAATCTTGCTGCATCATCTAAACAACTTGGTTGACCTTGAGTGTTGTTATCTTTTGTTTCACTTGCATCTTTGTTTAAGTCATCTAAGTTCGATCACTTATTTGGTGTTTGTTGTGTGTTGTTTGCTTTTTTCTAAGGTCTTCTGTTGCATGTGGAGTTGTCTTCATCCATTAGAGTCATCTTCTAGGGTCAATTCCTTCTCCAAACTCTACTCCAATCCGCTCTTCGAACCCATCATGGCTTCGTTCAATCTTCCCCGTTCCCAAGAGGAGTCTCTCCCTCAAGGGCTTCTTGAAGACCCTTCTAGGGTCATCTCATTCCTGTCTGGAGAGGGGTATGTCCCCCTTCCGTCCTCTGTCCCTATGGGGGGCGCCCAAACCACTCCTTCCTTTTCTCTCCCTTCCGCTGGTTCCATTCTCCAAATGATGGCCCAATTGGATCCGGCCCAACTCCAGGCTGTTTACCAGGCCATGCAGGGGTCCAATACCCCGTCCCCTACGATTGTGCAAGGCCAGTCTAATCTTTCCATCGATCAGCCTAGAGTTGATGGGCCCTCCATCCAGCCCACTCTAATTGATCTTACTCCGGTCCAACCTCGGACCATCACCTTTTCTGGCATGGAAACGGGCCAATCTTCCGCCTCGGCCCAGCAATCTTCTGACAAGGGAAAGTCTATTCTCCCTTCTTTCATTCAAGCGGATCATCACGTATCCAGCCCATCGGTGCCACAAGTCCTTGTTGGCCCTTCAGATTTCTTGCGCCCTCAGCCAGGGGTTGCTCAAGCCCATTCAACCCTGGGTCAATCTCCGGCCCAATATCCTTCTTATGGGCTTCCCACCTTATCCCCCTATTCTTCTGGGCTTCCACCCCCTCCATTGGCGCCAGCTGTGTGATATATTGGGGCCTGAGCCCATTTAGGAACCTCCTAGCTTTCATCTTCTCGGTGCTAACTAAGTGCTTAGCATACCGAGATAATCTAGAAAATTGGGCCTCGTACTCCGCCACCGATAAAGATCGTTGCCTAAGTGCGGCGAATTCAGCGGCTTTCTTCTCTTGAACTCGGTCCGAAAAATATTTAGCGTTGAAATGTTCAACGAATTCTTCCCAAGTAACTTGGTCTTGATTTAAAGTAGCTTCTATTGATTCCCACCAACATCGGGCATCCCTTTCCAACTGAAAGGTAGCTAATAAGACTTTATCTTGCTCCGTGCACTGCATAACACGGAATATACGTTCCGTCTCCCTGATCCAGTGCTCTGCGTCGTCCGGATCAGTAGAACCCATGAATTTGGGAGGGTTCAAGTTCTTGAAGACTTGGTGGAGACTTCCGGCTCGTTGTGCACCTCCCTGTGCTACTTGTTGCAGCACTTGGGTCATGCCTTGGAGTGTACGCTGCATGTTGCGCCACTGAGCACGTTCGGCAGCCATCGTCCTACAATTACAATAACTAGATTAATACGTGATTTCATTTAGAAGCTAGCATTTTTATGTTAACTTTAACCCTTGGTTCTACCCAATCTCACCGGTTAAAGGTTAAACCTATCCTTGGACTTGGGTTTTCCTAGGAATTGAATACCCTAGGCTCTGATACCATAAAAACTGTCACGCCCCGAGAGCGGAAGATACCCGGAGACGCGTGACGAGTTTATATCAATCATGTCAATCAGAGTATTAGTGTATTCGACACCAAAATCAGAGAT
The DNA here is from genome assembly GCA_022559845.1 of Amorphophallus konjac. Classification (NCBI taxonomy): domain Eukaryota; kingdom Viridiplantae; phylum Streptophyta; class Magnoliopsida; order Alismatales; family Araceae; genus Amorphophallus; species Amorphophallus konjac. The sequence continues at coordinate 303,339,290 of CM040120.1, forward strand.
GCGCAAAAGTAAAGATAACCCAATCCTTTATTCCTTCATAAGAACATGTCTATTACAAACCTTTGAAGTACTAACTCAAATAAAAGAAAAATACAAGGTTGACTCAAGAAAATATGAAAAAGACTAGATAACACGGAAGAAGCTCTATCTCTTTCACTCTTGATTTTCTCTATCCGTTTGAGTCTCGTCATCGGACTTACCTGAAAAGTAGGGAAACACTAAGTGAGCGAACGCTCAATAGGAAATTATATCTCAAGAACTAGCAAGGGGTTTAAGTGATTACATCTTTCATGAATGCACTATAGCTACGCATGCTCGCATAAAACGACAAGATAGAAGAGAGTATAACAATAAGATAGCAAGAAGAACTAGTCATGAACTTTCAAGAACTTATATCAAAAGATATCAAGATATTCAAGCAAGTGTATTCATCATGTCATGTTGGAATTTGGCTATCACGTTCAAGCACGCAAGTATGAAATTACCCTTTTTCGGGTTACGCAAGTCATGTAATATCAAGTCAAGTACAAGTACAAGATTTGTGGAATGTTCAATCAAGCTAGTCATGCACTTCGGTACAATGCCAATACCGTGATCGATCAACTCCCATGGGCACAAGTACTTTCGGGTGCTCCTCCTAGGACCAGATCGGGCCCTATATGCGCAGGCATTAATCATGTATTTTAACATCCACTTTTGTGTATAGCCAATAGGAATTTCAAGAATAAAGCTTGTAGACACGTAGGATAGACTTTGATAGAATATAGTCCAAAAATATGACACTTGACATAGATAGGCGATAATAACGGTACAATCACGATTATTGATAAAACTTGGTGAAATTGGTTCCCTAACTTGGGTACCATGACAAACAAGTATGGACATTCTTTATATAGAATTGAGGTCCACATGAACAGCATATCAATGGCAAGACGTCCTCATTCTTAATATAGAATTGAGGTCCACAAGAACATCATGTTGAATATAGAATTGGGGTTTACAAGAACAGCATCAAATGGCATGATAACCTCATCCCATTAATAGAATTCTCATGATACACACTTTGCATAACATGAGGGCCGGTATACCATGTTTCTTTAGAGTGACATGGCAATCAAATAATGTAATGGGTTTTTATGGTACAACCAGCTCAGTCGGCCTTGAGGGAATCCAAGGCTCGAGAAGTCTTACGGAGGTCTCTATGACTAACTCGCTAGTTCAAAGGAACGGAATGTCCAATGGAGAGCTTGTATGTCACCGAGAATTAGTGGGTAAACGATAAAACATCATGAAACATGGGACTATATTCACGGACTGGAATATAGTGCCGATATATATATAGATATATTTATATATATTTATCAATATACATATGAAACATTCGGTTAACAGTAACAGTGTAAAATAGTATCATAGGAAAATAGTGACTTAATCTAAGTCATTACTTATAAAATTAACGCCTTCTACAGGGGCGTTTATTTACAATTTGACGACTTATTCAGCAGTCGTCCATTCTGTATTTCTATTTTGCAGAATTTAGATGATATGGAATTTTAACAAAAATGCGCCCTGGACAGGGGTGTTACTTTTCAATTAGCGTCATGTTCTGGGGCGTCAGTTCAATAAGAGACGACCTTGTTCAGGTCGTTAATTCAGCAATTTTCCAAATTTCAGATAATAAAATTTCAGGAACAATTTATATAGTCAGGACCAGAAAATTAGCAGGATTCAATCAGGATGAACATGCATTAGATTAGGTTCATGGTTTCATAGATATCGAATTTTAAACATGGGTAATTATCAATTTATATGAAATTGACGACTACTAGGTAGGGCGTCAAAATAAGAATTAGCGCCCTTGTCAGGGTCGCTTCTTTCAAAATTTTACAGAAAACATTTAAAACCATGATGAAACTACATGCATGGATAACATATGATTTTATTAAGGATCTTAAATTAATTTGGGCTACTACCTGATGATTATCTGGGTGAAGATACGTGAAGAGAAACGATACTCTGTTTTGCAACAGAGTCTTCTGATCACCGGCAGAAGAAGAAGATGATGATGCTTGATGAAGAACCTTCGTTCTTCAGGAAGACAGGAACTCCTTAACCTGTAAGAAGAAGACGAAGAAGCATTAGAATCCTCATGCTTCCGCGGTTTGGAGGAAACAATAAGAAGATCAAAACCTCTCCTTTCAGCAGAACGATAGCTCAAATCGCCAAATAGTGATCTGGGTCGATTAGGAGGGTATTTATAGGATTTTGGGGATCCTAATAGGGTTAGAGTTCTATTGGAAGTAATACTTCCATGATAGAGTCCTTATCATATTCCACCTTCGACGTAGTTATCCAGAACTTGCTCTGGAAAGACTCTTGGGTCGAAACGAAACTCGAACTCAATTAATGTCTTAAGCGAGGGCGTTAATTTTAATTGACGTCTTGTCAAGCGTCGTTTCTTGTATAAAACGCGCCCAGGTAGAGGGCGTTACATTTACTTCCCCTTTTGGCCGTTTGACAATTGACGCCTTTTCTTTTGGGCATCCCTTTTTAATTAGCGCCTTATCTAGAGGCATTTTTTAATGAAGTAGCGCCTTGACCAAAGGCGTTATTTCCTCTTGATTAATGATTTACCCATTTAGGCTCTTTGTCATCTAATTATTTATCTTTTATTTTAATTTGATTTAAAAAAATCTTATTTTTATCAGGGTCGCTACATCATCCCTTGACGAAGGGAGGCAAACTCCATAGCCTTCCTTTCCTTTACATGCTCGGAGAAATATTTGGCACGGAATAAAGTGAGAAAAACATTCCATGTATGTGGCGCATCGGCTGGAGGTGCCGGAACCGATTTCCACCAAGTGCGAGCATCCTTATTCAATTGGAACGTTGCTAGACGGACTTTCTCCTGATCAGTGCATTGAATAACATCAAATATCATATTCATCTCGTCGATCCAATTTTCTGCTTCGTCTGGATTAGAAGATCCATAGAAACGCGGAGGATTTAGACTCCGGAAGTTACGATGAAGATCTCCTGCCCTTGTCCCTACACCACCTTGTGCTATAGTCTGTAGTGCCTGGGTGAGGACGGCAACAGTTTGTTGCATACCGTCCCAATCTACGCGATGAGCCATGATAAGAATAATAAGGTACCTGAGAGAAAATAACAACTTGTTATTTCTCATGAATATAATTCTTAAACTAATTAGCTATCTTATCCCGGGTTCTACCCAATCCTCACATGGGTGTGGAATTTTTCCTTAGTTCATAGGTAGGGGTCCTTAACCTTGGACTTATCCTATGACATGACTCTTTTCCTTAAGTCCTGAGACTTAGGCTCTGATACCAACTTAACTGTCACGCCCCGAGCCTTTATTACAGCGGAAGACTCGCTCGGGGAGCGCAAACAGCCGGCATGGTAAGCCTCTTGCAAGCAAGAATCAATCAGAGCGCAAGACAATCACACAAGTAAATGCAATTGCACAAGATTTAATCAAACTTCAACTTTATTTCATAATGCTCAATATTCAAGATACAATCACTAATTTGATTTCCATTCTACTAGACTCAAGAAATAGGAAAATTACATTGACTCAATATAGACACTTTAACTTCCTAAGTCTTCACTCTCATCTTTATAACACTTTCACTCGCTTCCGGACCCGCTACTAGTATAGCCTGAATCCGAATCCGAACTATTTCCATCTCCTGAAAAATATTGGAAAATAGGTCATGAGCACACTTGCCCAGTAGGTATCTTCGCATCAACATGAAGGCACTATTTAAGTAATTATCATTTTAGCTCTAAAGAAATAAGGTAAAATCATGCGAATGCGAATCAATCATGCAATCAAATCAATAGAAATAAGATAACCATGTAAGATAGAATGATCAAGAATGAGCTAGCAAGAATATAACAAGAACATGATATTGGCCTTCCATGAACAAGAATGTAACGAGATTGAACTCGCAAGCCACATATTCCTCACTTTAGCATCTTATGCTTAAAAGCAAGTGCTTCGTGAATTTCTGTGGAATATCAAGCAAGAATGTCATGTTGTGCCGTGGATCTTCACTTATTTATAGAAATAGTACTCCCAGCGTAATGCGACGCCAGTAGCATCATACCCCATGGTTTATAAAATAGTATGTTTCCGACAATCAGCCGAGGGGACTAGCATAGAGCCCTTGAACACAATCAGTGCTCGATCGCATCTTCAGTTATAAATTAAGCTACTTCCACGCAGTATAACAGTAAAGTATGGCCAAGAATATAGCACTTCCAACAATTCCATGATAACTAAAATCAATGAATGAATGCTTCAATTTTGAATATATGAGATCAAGAATGATATTTAAACTAAGTTATGCTTATAGAATAAATCGACAGCATAACATTATTTTCCTTAACTTCCATTTCTCTTAGATCAATTTAAGGAATATGACAAGTTCTAGATTATCAAAGTTTGTCTAGAATCATAGAATATCAACCCTTGGTCAAACCTTGGGTTAACGTAAACAAGCTATGTAACAGTCATTTGATGGGCCGTTACATTATGTAACGCGCCAGTAATGGGCCGTTACAGTGATCCGAGTCCAGAAAGATAAAAATAGACTCAGAGGAATGTGACGGTCTGGCATTGGGCCGTTACGTGAGCCTGACGGTCCAGTTCAAGGCCGTTACATTTCAAGAATCAAAAACCACGATAGAGTGTTCTAATTAATGAGCTTTCATTGGTACAACCAACTCGGCGTCCTAGTGGGAATCCCAGGCTCGCGGAGAATTACGGAGGCCTTGAAACAATGATTTCCTAGTCCATTGGAAGGATTATCTAATAGAGAGGTCCTCATGTCCAAGATTATGTTCCTATAATGCAAAGTGTGAACTAATGACAACATACCGGAATATGTGCCATGTACTTATAGAATTGACTATATTGACAGAGAGGGATATGTATAATCAATGTGAAAATCATGATAAAAACTCCGTCAATACAATGTTAAAAAGTCATGCTTTATAGTACAAAACTATAGAATTGGGTTTAACATAACTTAAGTAGAAGTGATGATAAAATATGCAATGCCTATCATGAATAATCAAATATCCTTACAATCACATGATTAGGTTCAAAACTTAGGTAACTAGGTTTTAACCATAATAAGATTGGCAGGTTGTATTCAGTCATATGGTTGACAGAACACAGGATATAACGGTCTGGAGATGGGGCGTCACAGTGAAAGTGACGGTCAGGACCCAGCCGTTACATGATTGTAACGCGTCTGTCCAAGCGCGTTAGAAACATTAGTGCAATTCAAATACTACCGAGTTTGTAACGGTCTGTCGTAGGGCCGTTACTTGAAAGCGACGGTCCTATGCTAATGCGTTACAGTATCTGTTAACAGAAAACAATCATAGAAACTAAGAGATCAACTCACATCATGTCTTTTATCAAAACATGATGAGTTTCTAGTCATGTTAACGAAGTAAGGCCATCTACATGCATAGGTAATCATGAATAGATGAATAGTCATGTTTTAATTTCTTAATTTGGCTAAGAGGTGCATGATGTGCATAGAACAAATAAAACATGAAATCAATGCTCTATAATGCATGGAATTCAATCAAACCAGAGGGCTTTTAGTCCTATCATGTTATTTTTGCCGTTCATGAGATAACCTACCTCTTACTTAAACTGTAGTTTCTGAATTTGGTTGAGAACCTTGCCCTATATCCCTTCCTTCTCTTGTGACTTTTTCAGCAACTTCTTTAGGCTCTAACTCCACGCCCTCTTGACCTAAAGATGTGAAATTCGGAGGGGAGTTATTCTAAAGTATTGTAAACAAATTATTCTAAAGAACTTACTTGAGATAATGACTCCTTACCTTGCTTCCTTATGCCCAAAAAGTAAGGGTCGCACAATTCATAACTATGCCCTATTTATAGAGTTTAGGCTAGGTTTTGAAGATTAGATCGAGTTTAGAGTCCTTATTTCATCAAATCCTAATCTCTAAGAGTCTTTAGAGTTTTTACAATCCTTCCCAAGTCGATCTATAGTGGATAGGAACATCAAGTTCCAATCTTTTCATGAGTCCCTTCACTTACGGAACTAACAGGAATGTAACGGTCGAGTGACCATGCGTTACATGGCTGTGGCGGTCTTACGATAGACCGTTACAGTCATCGTAGCTTAGAGTTTCAATTTATGAAAACTCTTTTGTTAATTATCCAAATCATTATCTTATAGTATTAGTATTTATCCTTAATATCCGTGGATAGACTTAATTACCTTCTAGAATGTGGGCCAAACTTTAATGGGCCAGAGTTAAAACCTATTGGACTTTAATTAAGTGGTTTGGGTTAATTGATTAAGACCACTTGGCCTCATAATAACCATTTATAAATTTATTTAGGCCTTTATAAATTCTTGAAAATTATTTAAAATTTCTAGGGCACTACACCCTCTCCCACTTAGAAAGAATTTGTTCCCCAACCCAAATTCAAAACACGTATTGAGGAGAGTGTACTTACAATTGAATAATTCTGGGAATCTTTTCCGCATAGCCATTTTGGTTTTCCATGTTGCTTCATGTGGCCATGTTTTCTTCCATTGAATCTTAACCATAGGAATGACCTTATTTCTGAGTTGACGTACTTCTCGTTCCAAAATCTTCATTGGCGTTTGTTCATATGTCAAGTCCTTCTGAATCTCCAGATTGTCATAAGTGATAATGTGATCTGGATCATACACATACTTCTTCAGCATCGAGACGTGAAATACATCATGAACTCCTGCTAACTGTGGTGGCAAAGCTAATTTATAAGCCACTTCACCGATCCTTTCGAGGATTTCAAATGGACCGATAAATCTTGGAGTTAGCTTTCCTTTAATTCCAAATCTTCGAATACCACGACCCGGAGAAACCTTTAGATATACATGTTCTCCTACTTGAAATTTCAAGTCGCGCCTTCGATTGTCAGCATAAGATTTCTGCCTATCTTGTGCCATTTTCATCCTTTCCTGAATGAGCTTGATTTTCTCTGTAGAATCCCTGATTAAATCGAGGCCTTGAAATTGCCTTTCCCCTATTTCATTCCAACATATTGGTGATCGACAACTTTTCCCATATAGAGCTTCAAAAGGTGCCATTTGTATGCTTGCTTGATAGCTGTTGTTATATGCAAATTCTACCAAAGACAAGTGATCATGCCAACTTCCTCCAAAATCAATGACACAAGCCCTGAGCATATCTTCTACCACTTGATTTGTCCTTTCTATTTGACCATCAGTTTGTGGATGGAAAGCGGTGCTAAAATTCAATCTAGTCCCAAGTGAATGTTGTAAACTTTTCAGAATTGTGATGTGAATCGGGGATCTCTATCTGATACAATAGCGATAGGGACTCCATGTAACTTGACAATTTCTTTTATGTATAGTGCTGCTAAATATCTACAGACCATCGACTTTTTATTGGTATGAAATGTGCAGATTTAGTCAATCGATCTATAATTACCCATATTCCATCGTGTCCACCTCTTGTCTTAGGTAGTCCCATAATGAAATCCATTCCTATGCTCTCCCATTTCCATTCCAGGATACTTAAGGGATGTAATTTACCTGCGGGTCTGAAATGTTCCGCCTTCACTTGTTGACATGTGAGACACCGAGATACGAAGTCAGCTACTTCCTTCTTCATATTGGGCCACCAAAAGTTTCTTTTGAGATCTTGATACATTTTTGTACCTCCTGGATGAATGGTATACTTTGATTTATGTGCTTCTTCAATTCCTTGAGTTCTGTGGGGGGCATCCTGTAAGGGGGTATAGAAACAGGTGCTGCACCTGGAATGAGTTCAATGGTAAAGTTTACTTCCCTCTAGGGCGGTAAACTAGGTAGTTCGGATGGGAACACGTCAGGGAATTCATTTGCAATAGGAATGTTTGCTAGGATAATTTCCTTAGATTCGGTGACAATGACTGAAGCAAGAAAAACGTCACATCCTTTCGAGATAAGTTTGCAGGCGCGAAGAGAAGATATAATGGTAGGATGCTTCTTGTATTTGATGCCAAGAAAAGAAAATCTTGGAAGACCGGGTTTTCGGAAAGATATAATCATATTTCGGCAGTTGATGTAAGCATCATGGTCTACAAGCCAATCTACCCCTAAAATGGCATCGTATCCTTTCATGTCAAGGCATACTAAGTTTGCGGGGAGATTGTGTCCTTCTACCACTACCTCACAATCAGGATAATAGTTGGTAAGCTTAGTTCCATATCCTAAAGGTGTAGTAATAGTGAGATCTGAAGGTAGGGGTACTGATGCAGTTGGTAAGATTTTTACAAAAGTGGTGGAGATAAAAGAATGAGAAGCACCAGTATCAAATAGCACGAATGCAGGATGAGAACAGATTTAAGAGTACCTTCCATGAGCCCATCATTTTGATCCCTGGGCGCTTCTTCTTCATCTATAACTGCATTGAGGCGAGCCTGCCTCCGACGTCCTCCATTATTTGGTTGGTCTTTCATAAGGGGGCAATCTGGCACACGATGTTCCCTACTCCCACAACACAAACAAGCACCTAGGCGCTTCCAGCATTCTTCAGCCGAGTGGCCGAACTTCTCACAAAATGTGCATGTCGAGGCGACTTGCTCTTTTTCTTCCTTCACCTTTTTACTACTCTTTTAAGAACTTCCACCGTTCCCGTTCCTTGATCTTTTCTTATTATCACGGCTTTTGTATGGTTCCGTGATGCTGAACTTCTCCTTCTTATAATGCCGATCAGAGCGCCGGCTAGATTCTTCTCCCTTTCCTTTCAACCTTTCGACCTTCTCTAAGGTCCTCTCGCATAAATATGCCCTTTGAACCATCTCCGCATAAGTGAGGATATTCTGTGTCCCCAGTTGTTGAAGGAAACTGGGCCGTAACCCGTCCATAAATCGGTTTGCTTTCAATAAGTCTATACTAATCAAATGTGGTGCATATGGTGCTAGCCTTGAAAACTGCAACTCATATTCTGCCACGGACATGATCTGTCACGCCCCGAGAGCGGAAGATACCCGGAGACGCGTGACGAGTTTATATCAATCATGTCAATCAGAGTATTAGTGTATTCGACATCAAAATCAGAGATGCGCAAAAGTAAAGATAACCCAATCCTTTATTCCTTCATAAGAACATGTCTATTACAAACCTTTGAAGTACTAACTCAAATAAAGGAAAAATACAAGGTTGACTCAAGAAAATATGAAAAAGACTAGATAACACGGAAGAAGCTCTATCTCTTTCACTCTTGATTTTTCCCATCCGTTTGAGTCTCGTCATCGGACTTACCTGAAAAGTAGGGAAACACTAAGTGAGCGAACGCTCAGTAGGAAATTATATCTCAAGAACTAGCAAGGGATTTAAGTGATTACATCTTTCATGAATGCACTATAGCTACGCATGCTCGCATAAAACGACAAGATAGAAGAGAGTATAACAATAAGATAGCAAGAAGAACTAGTCATGAACTTTCAAGAACTTATATCAAAAGATATCAAGATATTCAAGCAAGTGTATTCATCATGTCATGTTGGAATTTGGCTATCACGTTCAAGCACGCAAGTATGAAATTACCCTTTTCTGGGTTACGCAAGTCATGTAATATCAAGTCAAGTACAAGTACAAGATTTGTGGAATGTTCAATCAAGCTAGTCATACACTTCGGTACAATGCCAATACCGTGATCAATCAACTCCCATGGGCACAAGTACTTTCGGGTGCTCCTCCCAGGACCAGATCGGGCCCTATATGCGCAGTCATTAATCATGTATTTTAACATCCACTTTTGTGTATAGCCAATAGGAATTTCAAGAATAAAGCTTGTAGACACGTAGGATAGACTTTGATAGAATAGAGTCTAAAAATATGACACTTGACATAGATAGGCGATAATAACGGTACAATCACGATTATCGATAAAATTAGGTAAAATTGGTTCCCTAACTTGGGTACCATGACAAACAAGTATGGACATTCTTTATATAGAATTGAGGTCCACATGAATAGCATATCAATGGCAAGACGTCCTCATTCTTAATATAGAATTGAGGTCCACAAGAACATCATGTTGAATATAGAATTGAGGTTTACAAGAACAGCATCAAATGGCATGATAACCTCATCCCATTAATAGAATTCTCATGATACACACTTTGCATAACATGAGGGCCGGTATACCATGTTTCTTTAGAGTGACATGGCAATCAAATAATGTAATGGGTTTTTATGGTACAACCAGCTCAGTCGGCCTTGAGGGAATCCAAGGCTCGAGGAGTCTTACGGAGGTCTCTATGACTAACTCGCTAGTCCAAAGGAACGGAATGTCCAATGGAGAGCTTGTACGTCACCGAGAATTAGTGGGTAAACGATAAAACATCATGAAACATGGGACTATATTCACGGACTGGAATATAGTGTCGATATATATATAGATATATTTATATATATTTATCAATATACATATGAAACCTTCGGTTAACAGTAACAGTGTAAAATAGTATCACAGGAAAATAGTGACTTAATCTAAGTCATTACTTATAAAATTAACGCCTTCTACAGGGGCGTTTATTTACAATTTGACGACTTATTCAGCAGTCGTCCATTCTGTATTTCTATTTTGCATAATTTAGATAATATGGAATTTTAACAAAAACGCGCCCTGGACAGGGGCGTTACTTTTCAATTAGCGTCATGTTCTGGGGCGTCAGTTCAATAAGAGACGACCTTGTTCAGGTCGTTAATTCAGCAATTTTCTAAATTTCAGATAATAAAATTTCAGGAACAATTTATATAGTCAGGACCAGAAAATTAGCAGGATTCAATCAGGATGAACATGCATTAGATTAGGTTCATGGTTTCATAGATATCGAATTTTAAACATGGGTAATTATCAATTTATATGAAATTGACGACTACTAGGTAGGGCGTCAAAACAAGAATTAGCGCCCTTGTCAGGGTCGCTTCTTTCAAAATTTTACAGAAAACATTTAAAACCATGATGAAACTATATGCATGGATAACATATGATTTTATTAAGGATCTTAAATTAATTTGGGCTACGTTTCTTGAGAAAACATACCTGATGATTATCTGGGTGAAGATACGTGAAGAGAAACGATACTCTGTTTTGCAACAGAGTCTTCTGATCACCGGCAGAAGAAGAAGAAGATGATGCTTGATGAAGAACCTTCGTTCTTCAGGAAGACAGGAACTCCTTAACCTGTAAGAAGAAGACGAAGAAGCATTAGAATCCTCGTGCTTCCGCGGTTTGGAGGAAACAATAAGAAGAACAAAACCTCTCCTTTCAGCAGAACGATAGCTCAAATCGCCAAATAGCGATCTGGGTCGATTAGGAGGGTATTTATAGGATTTTGGGGATCCTAATAGGGTCAGAGTTCTGTTGGAAGTAATACTTCCATGATAGAGTCCTTACCATATTCCACCTTCGACGTAGTTATCCAGAACTTGCTCTGGATAGACTCCTGGGTCGAAACGAAACTCGAACTCAATTAACGTCTTAAGCGAGGGCGTTAATTTTAATTGACGCCTTGTCAAGCGTCGTTTCTTGTATAAAACGCGCCCAGGTAGAGGGCGTTACATTTACTTCCCCTTTTGGCCGTTTGACAATTGACGCCTTTTCTTTTGGGCGTCCCTTTTTAATTAGCGCCTTATCTAGAGGCGTTTCTTAATGAAGTAGCGCCTTCACCAAAGGTGTTATTTCCTCTTGATTAATGATTTACCATTTAGGCTCTTTGTCATCTAATTATTTATCTTTTATTTTAATTTGATTTAAAAAAATCTTATTTTTATCAGGGTCGCTACACCCTCCCCCACTTAAAAGAATTTGGTCCCCAAATTCAATAGTATATATATATAAGTGGGGAGTGTAGAGTATATACCTTAAAATAATTCTGGAAATCACTTCCTCATGGATCCCTCGGTCTCCCATGTAGCTTCATGTTCGGAGTTCTTATTCCATTGCACTTTTAGCATGGGAATAACCTTATTCCTTAGAGTACGTACTTCACGATCTAGTATCTTTATGGGCTTCTGTTCATATGTGAGATCCTTCTGGATAACTAAGTCTCCATGTTCAATAATATGTGATGGATCGTGTACATACTTCTTCAACATAGATATGTGGAACACATTATGAACATCGGACAATTGAGGAGGCAATGCGATGCGATAAGCAACCTTGCCAACTCTTTCCAGTATCTCGAAGGGTCCAATGAATCTTGGTCTAAGCTTGCCCTTAACACCAAATCTCCGTATGCCACGTCCAGGCGATATCTTGAGAAATACATGATCTCCAACTTGGAATTCAAGATCTCTCCTTCTTGTATCGGCATAAGCCTTTTGCCTAGACTGAGCAACTTGCAGTCTTTCTCTAATCGATTGTATCTTCTCAGTGGTATCCCTTACCATGTCTGGTCCTAATAGTTGTTTCTCTCCAACTTCGTCCCAGCATAAGGGTGATCGGCAACTCCTTCCGTATAAGGCTTCGAAAGGTGTCATTTGTATACTTGCCTGGTAGCTATTATTGTATGCAAATTCCACCAACGGCAAGTGATCATGCCAGCTTCCATCGAAATCAATGATGCAAGCTCTGAGCATATCTTCAACCACCTGATTAGTTCTCTCGGTCTGACCATCCGTTTGAGGATGAAAAGCTGTACTAAAGTTAAGCCTTGTTCCCAACGAATGTTGTAGTCCCTTCCAAAAATGAGAAGTAAAACGGGGATCTCTGTCAGACACGATTGAAATAGGAATACCGTGTAATCTGACTATGTCCTTGATGTATAATGCAGCCAACACATCGGCTGACCATCGGCTCTTGATTGGCAAGAAATGTGCCGATTTAGTCAATCGGTCAATAATAACCCATATTCCATCATGTCCTCCTTTTGATTTAGATAAACCCATGATGAAATCCATACTAATATTCTCCCACTTCCATTTGGGAATATCTAGAGGATGTAATTTTCCAGCAGGCTTTTGGTGTTCCGCCTTGACCTATTGGCATGTGAGACAGCGCGACACGTAGTCCGCTATTTCTCTTTTCATGTTGGGCCACCAAAAATTTCTTTTCATATCTTGGTACATTTTGGTAGATCCAGGATGAATCGTGTATCTCGATCTATGAGCTTCATCTAATATCTTCTTCTTTAACTCAGGATAATCCGGTATGCAAGTTCTATTCTTGAACATCAATCTTCCATCAGAAGTTAATTGGAAATCAGATTGTCCTTCCAATCTGCCCTTGATTTCTACTAATGTTGGGTCATCATCCTAAAGTGCTTGTATTTCAGTTAATAGGTCTGGATGAATGCTTACATGAGACAATGTGACACATTTGAAGTTCGTGTCCATGCTTATATTGAGCTTAGAGAATTGCTCCAGCAACTTCCATTCTTGAATCATACAATTGGCTAACAGTGCTCTCGGCTTTCGACTAAGGGCATCGGCTACATGATTACCCTTTCCGGGATGATATTGTATATTGAAGTCGAAGTCCTTGAGATATTCTAGCCAACGCCTTTGCCTCATATTTAGTTCCTTTTGAGAGAAAAGATACTTGAGACTCTTGTGATCGGAGTATACAGTAAACTGTACTCCATATAGATAATGCCTCCAGATCTTTAGTGCAAATACTACCGCGGCTAATTCTAAGTCATGGACGGGGTAGTTCTCTTCATGCTTCTTTAATTGACGAGAAGAATACGCTATAACCTTTCCTTGTTGCATTAGAACACATCCGAGGCCAATGCCAGAAGCATCAGTGTATACCTCGAATTTCTCTCCTTCCATTGGTAAAGCTAAGACAGGAGCTGTAGTAAGATGATCCTTGAGAGTTTGGAAGCTTCTTTCACATTCCTCACTCCATTCGTAACGGATCTCCTTGCGAGTTAACCTCGTAAGTGGTACGGCGATCTTACAGAAATCTTTGATGAATCGCCGGTAATAGCCAGCAAGACCTAAGAAACTTCGGATCTCGCTAGTATTGGTCGGTCTTTTCCAATTCCTTACAGCTTCAACTTTTGATGGATCTACTGATAAGCCATCCTTTGATATAACATGTCCGAGAAAAGTCACTTCCTCAAGCCAGAATTCACACTTGCTGAGTTTTGCATATAATTAGTTTGCCCTCAATATTTGTAATGCAATCCTTAAATGCTCCTCATGCTCTTCCTTGGTCTCGGAATAAATCAATATATCATCAATAAAGACCACCACGAATTGATCAAAATAAGGCCTGAATATACAATTCATTAACTGCATAAAGGCTGCAGGGGCATTCGTTAGTCCGAAAGGCATAACAACAAATTCATAATGGCCGTACCTGCTTCTGAATGCAGTCTTATGAATGTCCTCATCCTTGATTCTTAACTGATGATATCCCGACCTAAGATCAATTTTGGAAAAGTACTTGGATCCTGAAATTTGATCAAACAACTCATCGATTCTCGGCAGTGGATACTTGTTCTTGATAGTGAGATGATTCAACTGTCGATAGTCGATGCATGACCTCATGGATCCATCTTTCTTCTTTACAAATAATACAGGCGCTCCCCATGGGAAGTACTTGGTCTTATGAATCCTTTCTTAATGAGTTCCATCAATTGCTCCTTTAATTCCTTGAGTTCAGCGGGTGACATTCTATACGGTGCCTTAGAAACTGGACCCGCACCAGGAACTAAATCGATGGTGAAGGCCACTTCTCTTTGTGGGGGTAATCCAGGCAAATCTTCTGAAAACACGTCCGAAAATTCTTGTACCACCGAAATGTCTTCTATCTTAGTTTCCCTAGCCTCCTTAACCGTGACGAATGCAAAGAAAGATACACATCCTTTCCTGATGAGCTTGCTAGTTCGGAGAGCCGAAATAAGAGGGGATTTGCTCCGACTCTTGGGGCTAGTATAGACTAGTTCTGGAAAGTCCTTGAAAGTAACCTTGCTATTGCGGCAATCGACTGTTGCCTGGTATTTAGATAACCAATCCGCTCCTAGTATGACATCATACTCCTTTAGATCTAAACATATAAGATCAATAGGGAGATTCTTACCATGAATCAATACTTCACAGTTCTGGTAATGGTGTGTAATATCAGTCTCGTTTCCTAGAGGAGTAGACAAGACTAATTTTATCCATTCCGGTTCTAGGGGTAACGGATTAGCGAACTTCTTGGAAACAATTGAATGCGAAGCACCAGTATCAAATAAGACATATGTAGACTTGGAACAAACTTTCAATGTACCTTCTACTAGTCCGCCTTCTTCTTCTTGTTCGGTCTTCTTAATTACGTGAAGACGAGCGTTCTTGGTTACCGGGTGCTTTCCGTCACTGGCTTGCTCATTAAGTAATGGGCAATCGAGAATTCGATGATCGCGACTCCCACAGCGGAGACATGCTCCTAGTTTCCTCCAGCATTCTTCTGCTCTATGGCCCGCCTTGTCACAATGCTTGCACACTATATTTGATGGGGTAGTGGTGATGGAGAAGGGCTTGGTCTTCTTCAACTTCTGATCTTGTGAGGAAGTACCTCCATTGCTAGGCCTCTTCTTGAAGTTGGGTTTAAAGGAACCCGAACTTGTGACTTGTTCTTTCTTGTCCTTCCCACGGATTCTATCAGATAGTTCCGTGGCGTCTTCTAATAGCTGAGCTCGGCGCATAATTTCCGAGTAGACCTGGATATCCATTGGCGCCAGCAGTGTGATATATTGGGGCCTGAGCCCATTTAGGAACCTCCTAGCTTTCATCTTCTCGGTGCTAACTAAGTGTTTAGCATACCGAGATAATCTAGAAAATTGGGCCTCGTACTCCGCCACCGATAAAGATCGTTGCTTAAGTGCGACGAATTCAGCGGCTTTCTTCTCTTGAACTCGGTCCGAAAAATATTTAGCGTTGAAATATTCAACGAATTCTTCCCAAGTAACTTGGTCTTGATTTAAAGTAGCTTCTATTGATTCCCACCAACATCGGGCATCCCTTTCCAACTGAAAGGTAGCTAATAAGACTTTATCTTGCTCCGTGCACTGCATAACACGGAATATACGTTCCGTCTCCCTGATCCAGTGCTCTGCGTCGTCCGGATCAGTAGAACCCATGAATTTGGGAGGGTTCATGTTCTTGAAGACTTGGTGGAGACTTTCGGCTCGTTGTGCACCTCCCTGTGCTACTTGTTGCAGCACTTGGGTCATGCCTTGGAGTGTACGCTGCATGTTGCGCCACTGAGCACGTTCGGCAGCCATCGTCCTACAATTACAATAACTAGATTAATACGTGATTTCATTTAGAAGCTAGCATTTTTATGTTAACTTTAACCCTTGGTTCTACCCAATCTCACCGGTTAAAGGTTAAACCTATCCTTGGACTTGGGTTTTCCTAGGAATTGAATACCCTAGGCTCTGATACCATAAAAACTGTCACGCCCCGAGAGCGGAAGATACCCGGAGATGCGTGACGAGTTTATATCAATCATGTCAATCAGAGTATTAGTGTATTCGACACCAAAATCAGAGATGCGCAAAAGTAAAGATAACCCAATCCTTTATTCCTTCATAAGAACATGTCTATTACAAACCTTTGAAGTACTAACTCAAATAAAGGAAAAATACAAGGTTGACTCAAGAAAATATGAAAAAGACTAGATAACACGGAAGAAGCTCTATCTCTTTCACTCTTGATTTTCCCCATCCGTTTGAGTCTCGTCATCGGACTTACCTGAAAAGTAGGGAAACACTAAGTGAGCGAACGCTCAGTAGGAAATTATATCTCAATAACTAGCAAGGGGTTTAAGTGATTACATCTTTCATGAATGCACTATAGCTACGCATGCTCGCATAAAACGACAAGATAGAAGAGAGTATAACAATAAGATAGCAAGAAGAACTAGTCATGAACTTTCAAGAACTTATATCAAAAGATATCAAGATATTCAAGTAAGTGTATTCATCATGTCATGTTGGAATTTGGCTATCACGTTCAAGCACGCAAGTATGAAATTACCCTTTTTCGGGTTACGCAAGTCATGTAATATCAAGTCAAGTACAAGTACAAGATTTGTGGAATGTTCAATCAAGCTAGTTATGCACTTCGGTACAATGCCAATACCGTGATCAATCAACTCCCATGGGCACAAGTACTTTCGGGTGCTCCTCCCAGGACTAGATCGGGCCCTATATGCGCAGGCATTAATCATGTATTTTAACATCCACTTTTGTGTATAGCCAATAGGAATTTCAAGAATAAAGCTTGTAGACACGTAGGATAGACTTTGATAGAATATAGTCCAAAAATATGACACTTGACATAGATAGGCGATAATAACGGTACAATCACGATTATCGATAAAATTAGGTGAAATTGGTTCCCTAACTTGGGTACCATGACAAACAAGTATGGACATTCTTTATATAGAATTGAGGTCCACATGAACAGCATATCAATGGCAAGACGTCCTCATTCTTAATATAGAATTGAGGTCCACAAGAACATCATGTTGAATATAGAATTGGGGTTTACAAGAACAGCATCAAATGGCATGATAACCTCATCCCATTAATAGAATTCTCATGATACACACTTTGCATAACATGAGGGCCGGTATACCATGTTTCTTTAGAGTGACATGGCAATCAAATAATGTAATGGGTTTTTATGGTACAACCAGCTCAGTCGGCCATGAGGGAATCCAAGGCTCGAGGAGTCTTACGGAGGTCTCTATGACTAACTCGCTAGTCCAAAGGAACGGAATGTCCAATGGAGAGCTTGTACGTCACCGAGAATTAGTGGGTAAACGATAAAACATCATGAAACATGGGACTATATTCACGGACTGGAATATAGTGTCGATATATATATAGATATATTTATATATATTTATCAATATACATATGAAACCTTCGGTTAACAGTAACAGTGTAAAATAGTATCACAGGAAAATAGTGACTTAATCTAAGTCATTACTTATAAAATTAACGCCTTCTACAGGGGCGTTTATTTACAATTTGACGACTTATTCAGCAGTCGTCCATTCTGTATTTCTATTTTGTATAATTTAGATAATATGGAATTTTAACAAAAACGCGCCCTGGACAGGGGCGTTACTTTTCAATTAGCGTCATGTTCTGGGGCGTCAGTTCAATAAGAGACGACCTTGTTCAGGTCGTTAATTCAGCAATTTTCCAAATTTCAGATAATAAAATTTCAGGAACAATTTATATAGTCAGGACCAGAAAATTAGCAGGATTCAATCAGGATGAACATGCATTAGATTAGGTTCATGATTTCATAGATATCGAATTTTAAACATGGGTAATTATCAATTTATATGAAATTGACGACTACTAGGTAGGGCGTCAAAACAAGAATTAGCGCCCTTGTCAGGGTCGCTTCTTTCAAAATTTTACAGAAAACATTTAAAACCATGATGAAACTATATGCATGGATAACATATGATTTTATTAAGGATCTTAAATTAATTTGGGCTACGTTTCTTGAGAAAACATACCTGATGATTATCTGGGTGAAGATACGTGAAGAGAAACGATACTCTGTTTTGCAACAGAGTCTTCTGATCACCGGCAGAAGAAGAAGAAGATGATGTTTGATGAAGAACCTTCGTTCTTCAGGAAGACAGGAACTCCTTAACCTGTAAGAAGAAGACGAAGAAGCATTAGAATCCTCATGCTTCCGCGGTTTGGAGGAAACAATAAGAAGAACAAAACCTCTCCTTTCAGCAGAACGATAGCTCAAATCGCCAAATAGCGATCTCGGTCGATTAGGAGGGTATTTATAGGATTTTGGGGATCCTAATAGGGTTAGAGTTCTATTGGAAGTAATACTTCCATGATAGAGTCCTTACCATATTCCACCTTCGACGTAGTTATCCAGAACTTGCTCTGGATAGACTCCTGGGTCGAAACGAAACTCGAACTCAATTAACGTCTTAAGCGAGGGCGTTAATTTTAATTGACGCCTTGTCAAGCGTCGTTTCTTGTATAAAATGCGCCCAGGTAGAGGGCGTTACATTTACTTCCCCTTTTGGCCGTTTGACAATTGACGCCTTTTCTTTTGGGCGTCCCTTTTTAATTAGCGCCTTATCTAGAGGTGTTTCTTAATGAAGTAGCACCTTGACCAAAGGCGTTATTTCTTCTTGATTAATGATTTACCCATTTAGGCTCTTTGTCATCTAATTATTTATCTTTTATTTTAATTTGATTTAAAAAAATCTTATTTTTATCAGGGTCGCTACATCATCCCTTGACGAAGGGAGGCAAACTCCATAGCCTTCCTTTCCTTTACATGCTCGGAGAAATATTTGGCACGGAATAAATTGAGAAAAACATTCCATGTATGTGGCGCATCGGCTGGAGGTGCCGGAACCGATTTCCACCAAGTGCGAGCATCCTTATTCAATTGGAACGTTGCTAGACGGACTTTCTCCTGATCAGTGCATTGAATAACATCAAATATCATATTCATCTCGTCGATCCAATTTTCTGCTTCGTCTGGATTAGAAGATCCATAGAAACGCGGAGGATTTAGACTCCGAAAGTTACGATGAAGATCTCATGCCCTTGCCCCTGCACCACCTTGTGCTATAGTCTGCAGTGCCTGGGTGAGGCCGGCAATAGTTTGTTGCATACCGTCCCAATCTACGCGATGAGCCATGATAAGAATAATAAGGTACCTGAGAGAAAATAACAACTTGTTATTTCTCATGAATATAATTCTTAAACTAATTAGCTATCTTATCCCGGGTTCTACCCAATCCTCACATGGGTGTGGAATTTTTCCTTAGTTCATAGGTAGGGGTCCTTAACCTTGGACTTATCCTATGACATGACTCTTTTCCTTAAGTCTTGAGACTTGGGCTCTGATACCAACTTAACTATCACGCCCCGAGCCTTTATTACAGCGGAAGACTCGCTCGGGGAGCGCGAACAGCCGGCATGGTAAGCCTCTTGCAAGCAAGAATCAATCAGAGTGCAAGACAATCACACAAGTAAATGCAATTGCACAATATTTAATCAAACTTCAACTTTATTTCATAATGCTCAATATTCAAGATACAATCACTAATTTGATTTCCATTCTACTAGACTCAAGAAATAGGAAAATTACATTGACTCAATATAGACACTTTAACTTCCTAAGTCTTCACTCTCATCTTTATAACACTTTCACTCGCTTCCGGACCCGCTACTAGTATAGCCCGAATCCGAATCCGAACTATTTCCATCTCCTAAAAAATATTGGAAAATAGGTCATGAGCACACTTGCCCAGTAGGTATCTTCGCATCAACATGAAGGCACTATTTAAGTAATTATCATTTTAGCTCTAAAGAAATAAGGTAAAATCATGCGAATGCGAATCAATCATGCGATCAAATCAATAGAAATAAGATAACCATGTAAGATAGAATGATCAAGAATGAGCTAGCAAGAATATAACAAGAACATGATATTGGCCTTCCATGAACAAGAATGTAACGAGATTGAACTAGCAAGCCACATATTCCTCACTTTAGCATCTTATGCTTAAGAGCAAGTGCTTCGTGAATTTCTGTGGAATATCAAGCAAGAATGTCATGTTGTGCCGTGGATCTTCACTTATTTATAGAAATAGTACTCCCAGCGCAATGCGACGCCAGTAGCATCATACCCCATGGTTTATAAAATAGTATGTTTCCGACAATCAGCCGAGGGGACTAGCATAGAGCCCTTGAACACAATCAGTGCTCGATCGCATCTTCAGTTATAAATTAAGCTACTTCCACGCAGTATAACAGTAAAGTATGGCCAAGAATATAGCACTTCCAACAATTCCATGATAACTAAAATCAATGAATGAATGCTTCAATTTTGAATATATGAGATCAAGAATGATATTTAAACTAAGTTATGCTTATAGAATAAATCGACAGCATAACGGTATTTTCCTTAACTTCCATTTCTCTTAGATCAATTTAAGCAATATGACAAGTTCTAGATTATCAAAGTTTGTCTAGAATCATAGAATATCAACCCTTGGTCAAACCTTGGGTTAACGTAAACAAGCTATGTAACAGTCATTTGATGGGCCGTTACATTATGTAGCGCGCCAGTAATGGGCCGTTACAGTGATCCGAGTCCAGAAAGATAAAAATAGACTCAGAGGAATGTGACGGTCTGGCATTGGGCCGTTATGTGAGCCTGACGGTCCAGTTCAAGGCCGTTACATTTCAAGAATCAAAAACCACGATAGAGTGTTCTAATTAATGAGCTTTCATTGGTACAACCAACTCGGCGTCCTAGTGGGAATCCCAGGCTCGCGGAGAATTACGGAGGCCTTGAAACAATGATTTCCTAGTCCATTGGAAGGATTATCCAATAGAGAGATCCTCATGTCCAAGATTGTGTTCCTATAATGCAAAGTGTGAACTAATGACAACATACCGGAATATGTGCCATGTACTTATAGAATTGACTCTATTGACAGAGAGGGATATGTATAATCAATGTGAAAATCATGATAAAAACTCCGTCAATACAATGTTAAAAAGTCATGCTTTATAGTACAAAACTATAGAATTGGGTTTAACATAACTTAAGTAGAAGTGATGACAAAATATGCAATGCCTATCATGAATAATCAAATATCCTTAAAATCACATGATTAGGTTCAAAACTTAGGTAACTAGGTTTTAACCATAATAAGATTGGCATGTTGTATTCAGTCATATGGTTGACAGAACATAGGATATAACGGTCTGGAGATAGGGCGTCACAGTGAAAGTGACGGTCAGGACCCAGCCGTTACATGATTGTAACGCGTCTGTCCAAGCGCGTTAGAAACATTAGTGCAATTCAAATACTACCGAGTTTGTAACGGTCTGTCGTAGGGCCGTTACTTGAAAGCGACAGTCCTATGCTAATGCGTTACAGTATCTGTTAACAGAAAACAATCATAGAAACTAAGAGATCAACTCACATCATGTCTTTTATCAAAACATGATGAGTTTCTGGTCATGTTAACGAAGTAAGGCCATCTACATGCATAGGTAATCATGAATAGATGAATAGTCATGTTTTAATTTCTTAATTTGGCTAAGGGGTGCATGATGTGCATAGAACAAATAAAACATGAAATCAATGCTCTATAATGCATGGAATTCAATCAAACCAGAGGACTTTTAGTCCTATCATGCTGTTTTTGCCGTTCATGAGATAACCTACCTCTTACTTAGACTGTAGTTTCTGAATTTGGTTGAGAACCTTGCCCTAGATCCCTTCCTTCTCTTGTGACTTTTTCAGCAACTTCTTTAGGCTCTAACTCCACGCCCTCTTGACCTAAAGATGTGAAATTCGGAGGGGAGTTATTCTAAAGTATTGTAAACAAATTATTCTAAAGAACTTACCTGAGATAATGACTCCTTACCTTGCTTCCTTATGCCCAAAAAGTAAGGGTTGCACAGTTCATAACTACGCCATATTTATAGAGTTTAGGCTAGGTTTTAAAGATTAGATCGAGTTTAGAGTCCTTATTTCATCAAATCCTAATCTCTAAGAGTCCTTAGAGTTTTTACAATCCTTCCCAAGTCGATCCATAGTGGATAGGAACATCAAGTTCCAATCTTTTCATGAGTCCCTTCACTTACGGAACTAACAGGAATGTAACGGTCGAGTGACCATGCGTTACATGGCTGTGGCGGTCTTACGATAGACCGTTACAGTCATCGTAGTTTAGAGTTTCAATTTATGAAAACTCTTTTGTTAATTATCTAAATCATTATCTTATAGTATTAGTATTTATCCTTAATATCCGTGGATAGACTTAATTACCTTCTAGAATGTGGGCCAAACTTTAATGGGCCAGAGTTAAAACCTATTGGACTTTAATTAAGTGGTTTGGGTTAATTGATTAACACCACTTGGCCTCATAATAATCATTTATAAATTTATTTAGGCCTTTATAAATTCTTAAAAATTCTTTAAAATTTCTGGGGCACTACATCCACGATCCAGTCTATGAAGGCTATTTCAGAGAAGATTCTGCCCACATTGTGGCCCAGCAGCCGGCCTGTCATTTCTGTACTAGATTTAGATTTCCCTTGGGCTTATGCACCTCGCAGGCCCGTCACTACACCTGTCAATATCAAGATGAAACCCCAGATCCGAGATTCCAAAGGCTGGGATATTATATTAAAGTTGGGTTACCAACCGGGGAAAGGCCTCGATGCACAATTACAGGGGCGTACTAAGCCAGTACCCAAGGGAAGAAAGATAAGCAGGTGGGGTCTCGGTTATCGAGAGTCTGCACTATCAGTTTTGGGCGACTCAGGGCCACTTACATGGGACTATCGTCAACACTTTGTTAAAGGCCCCCTCCAGTCAGGTACCCTAAATTCACAATCAGTACAGTCAGAAAAGAAAGACACCGCTTGCATAGTTACCGGGCCACCTCTGTTACCAAAAGGGCCTGTTGATGATATGCCAGATTTCAGTCAATCATTTGCTAGAATGTTCAGCAAACCAGATGGCCATGATCAGAAGAAGAATCAAGAAACCCGGCTTGTTCAGTGGAGGCCGAAGAAACCAATTAGCTATCTGCAAGAAAAGGGGAGCTCACCAGTTATCATTTCTTGGTCTCCCTCCCGCCTCTCATCTCTCTTTCAACAATTGGAGTCCATACCCCATTTTCCACCGATCATGGTCAATCCGTATTTCACGGAAAGACCACTTGAAATCTTGTTTGTCCCATGTGCATGTGGGCGTTGTCCGCCCATTGATCTGTCAACCCTGTTCACTCCCCCTTCCCCCAACGCCCAACTCCACGAGATGTGGTTCTCATCTTCTGATCCATTCTTCGATTGCATCTTCCCCGATTTGTTCCCCATGCAACTTCCTCCTCCTCCATCCTGCTGTACGATCTCCACTGATCTCCAAAAAAAACGTCAAATTTGAAACGGAGATTTTGGTGGAAGATTATGCTACCTTGTCTCCATCCTCCTCCCAGGGGCACAAGTCCCCTGCCTCTTCCTTTCCACTAGATTTTCTCTCTCCTAGGTTAGGCATAGGGTCCATAGAGTCTAGGGAAGTAGAGCCAGTTAGAACTGGAGAAGTAGGGTCATGTTCTAGGTCATCCCATCCCTCCAAGCATGAGTCGCGCTTGCTTGCGCGTCATTCCAAATCCATTCCTAATAAGTTCTTGCAGGATCTAGCTCAGCGATGTCAGGCTCTTCTGAAGAACCCGGAGTTCGTTGCTACAGCAATCATGATAGAAGATGAAGAGGAAGTAGAAGGGGTGTGGAGCGACGACGGATTAGGTGTCTATGAAGTCCTGGATGAAAAGGACCCGATTGATGATGAGGACAGCAACGTAGATGACACTGCCGACCTATAGGCACAGGGATTAAAGAGGTTCGACGAGCCATTGTCAGCCGTGGATGAACCTACGAAGGAAATAAATTTGGGGACTGAAAAAGACCCAAGGCCTATCATTATTGCCGCTAATCTCCCTCCGCAAGTGGAAGAAGATCTAGTCAAGGTTCTAAAGGAGTATAGTGATTCTTTCGCCTGGTCTTATGAGGACATGCCGGGTCTTGACCCCTCTTTAGTGGAACACCGACTCGTGCTTAAACCAGGGGCAACACCCGTAAAACAGAGGTCGAGAAGATTTCACCCCCACATGGCCTTAAGGATCAAAGAAGAAGTTGATAAGTTATACAAGGCCAGGTTCATTAGAGTTGTTCTATATCCCCAGTGGGTGGCGAACATAGTCCCTGTTATCAAGAAGGATGGAAAGGTGCGCATTTGCATTGATTTTCAGGGATCTGAATAAAGCATGTCCCAAAGATGATTTCCCGCTGCCTCACATCGACGTCCTAGTAGATAACACTGTCGGGTATGATGCTTTATCATTCATGGATGGTTACTCATGCTATAACCAAATCCATCTCGCTCCTGAAGATCAAGAGAAAACCTCCTTCACTACGCCCTGGGGCACGTACTACTATATGGTTATGCCGTTCGGTCTGAAGAACGCAGGTGCCACTTATCAGAGGGCAATGATGGCCGTTTTCCACGACATGATGCATATCTACATGGAAGCTTACGTGGATGACATATTGGTGAAATCAAGAACCAAGGAAGAACACCCCTCTATCCTGGCTAAGGTGCTGCAATGAGCTAGGGAGTACAAGTTGAAAATGAATCCGAAGAAGTGTGTTTTCGGAGTCTCTTCAGGGAAGTCGATAGGCTTTATAGTTAGCAAACGGGGGATCCAGATTGATCCTAATAAAGCAAAGGCCGTCATGGACATGTCTCCACCAAAGAACATTACAGAACTTCAAGGACTGATTGGAAGATTACAATTCATCAGAAGATTCATATCCTAACATTCTCAGAGGTGCCGCCCGTTTTATGAATTGTTAAAGGCATGGGTCAAATTCGAATGGAATCAAGAGTGTCAAAGGGCCTATGAAGACTTGAAAGTCCATCTATCCAATCCCCCGGTTTTGCAACCTCATGTCTCTGGGAAACCCCTAATCCTATACATCTCGGTCATTGAGGACTCCCTAGGGGCGGTCTTAGCACAAGTAGATGATGAAGGGAAAGAGCGGGCAGCTTATTATCTCTCCAGGTTGTTCAACCCAGCTGAGGCCAAATACACCGCTATGGAGAAGACGTATGCCGCCTTAGTGTGGGTAGCTCAAAAGCTCAAACACTACTTCCTTGCCCACCCAGTTAGGCTAATCTCTAGAATGGACCCAATCCGCTATCTCTTAGAAAAGCCTATCCTCTCTAGTAGGTTAGATCGCTGGCAAAGCTTCCTCTCTCAGTTCGATATCACGTTTGTTGTTCAAAAGGCAGTCAAAGGATATGCCATTGCCGAGCATCTTGCCCATCTCCCCATCCCTCACACTGATTCTATTCAGGATGACTTCCCTGATGAGCATCTCTGTGTCCTCACTCATCATCCCTTCTGGTCTCTGCACTTTGATGGTGCACTCAATTCTCAGGGCCGAGGGATAGGCGCTGTCCTGCTCACTCCGGAAGGAGTGACGATTCCCTTTGCTTATCAACTCCGATTTCCTGCTACCAACAACATTGCCAAGTATGAGACTCTCCTAGCCGGATTGAAGCATGCCTATCTTCTAGGCGCGCGTTACTTGAATATCATAGGGGACTCCCAGCTCGTGTTGCGGCAAGTTCTGTCCACTTACCGCACTCGTGATCCTAAGCTCAAGCCTTATCAAGATCTGGTCACGCTCCTGGCTAGGCAATTCCGCAAGTTGATCTATTTCCATACTCCTAGGTCTCAGAACATTCTAGCCGATGCTTTAGCATCCCTCGCGTCCTCTCTATCTTTCCCTCTCAGTCGGAATACTAAAACTATCATCATTCAGAGATTGGACGCACCCTCTCTTCAGGATCCTTGGTATGTCAATCTTAGGAAGACTGTAGAGGCGAGGGCTGAGAAGGAAGAGCTTAAGGAAGTATCTTTGATGGAACTAGAAGAGATTCTGGAGGAAGAAGAGTTGCCCTGGTATCATGAGATCGAGTTGTTTTGTAAAGATGGATCGTTCTCGGAAGGGGCAAATGCTGAACAGCGCTAGTCCATAAGGAGAGTCACCTCAAGGTATACTGTCGTCGCAGCAGAGCTATACAGGCGCGCTACTAATGGAATGCTCATGAGATGCTTAGATGATGATGAAGCTTGGAAGGTGGCCGAAGCAGCACATTCTAGTGAGTGTGGAGGTCATGTTAATGGCCAGGCTCTAGCAAAGAAGATCCTTAGGTAGGGCTACTATTGGCCCACTCTAGAGGAAGATTGCTCCCTCTATGTCCGGAGGTGTCTTAAATGCCAACTCCATGCTGATAAAATTCATGCTCCGACTTCATCTCTTCATCCTCTATCTGCTCCTTGGCCATTCTCCATGTGGGCTTTCGACGTTGTCGGCCCGCTCGGTGATCCCAATTCTCAGATCAAGCAGAAACCCTTCATCCTTACCGCCACTGAGTACTTCACCAAGTGGGCTGAAGCCGAAGCATACGCAGAGATTAAAGCTACCACGGTATGCCGCTTCTTCATGAAGAATATCATCTCGCGGTTCGGAGTGCCAAGCAGCATCGTCACCGACAACGGACCACAGTTCGTCTCTCAAGAGCTCAAGGACCTATGTAAGAAGTTCAATATTGCATTGCATCATTCTTCTCCATATTACCCACAAGGCAACGGTCAAGCCGAAGCCACTAATAAAACCCTTCTCAAAATCATAAAGAAAACATGCGAATCTCATAAGTTCTCCGATTGGCCAGAAAGATTAGTAGAGGCTCTATGGGCTTACCGCACCTCCATCCGCACTCCCACGGGACGAACCCCCTATGCACTCACTTATGGGATGGAGGCGATGCTCCCATATGAGATATTGATCCCTTCCCTACGGGTACAGCTCGATAAGGAACTTAATCTCGACGAACGTCGAGAGGCGTTGCTCGTCCAGCTGGAACTCTTAGATGAGAAGAGAATGAACGCGGCCGATCACGTTTCTGTTTATCAAAAGAGAGTTTTACGTTATTTTTAAAAGAAGGTAATCGAGCGTAAATTCCAAAAGGGTGATATGGTTTTGAAACGTAAATTCATTCGGTCTGCAGGTCCTAGGTCTAAATTACAACCTAACTGGGAAGGGACATTCGTTGTCAAAGAAGCTTATCCAGGGAATGCTTACCGCTTAGTGAACGCCGAAGGTGAGGAGCTCGCTCATGCTTGGAATAGGTTATATCTTAAGCGTTTCTTTCCTTAGAGTCTAACCAGTGCCACCCCGGTAACGAGGCAATCTTTCCCTTTCACCCTGAAAGATGACCCTAAGCACGGCAATCACACACTACACGATGGCCCTGGTCGGGTTTTCCGCATTCTAGACACCGTTTCTCCTTGGCCATGCTTTGGGGGAAAGTCAAAGTCCCTGTCCGTTTCTTTCTTCGGCCGAATCCAGGGGCAAGAGGTAAATAAGGAGGCGAGGACCGATTCAGGCACCCTGACGAGAGGAGGTCTCGAATAGGGCACTCCGTTATGACATGACGCCACAAGAAAAGAAAAAAGAGTAAAGGAAAGGGCATTCATCGTGACCAAAAGCGAAAGACTATCTCAAAGTCTATCAATCATAATCTCAAAGCTCCAAGAAAAGAAAAGAAAGGGAAAAACTAGGCATGGCAAGAGTGGCAGTATAGTTTCCCTGCGGGACGTATGAGCCCGGTCGTATGCGTGCCTAAAGTGGACAAAGGTTCGATGATGGACACAAAACCCCGGCGCAACAGACCGAGTCTCTGAATGGGTTGTCTGGAAAGGAGCTCAAACCCTAAAAACTTCTATATCTGGCCTAAGCTTATCCCTGTATTCTATTTTTCTTTTTAGGACTAAGACAAGTACCCAGGGTATGGCCTTGATAGAGACACCGTCATACAAGTTGGGCCCTGGCCAGTGGCTATCACCTCCATTGCACGTCGACCTTGGGAACTCTCGATGGAATAAGGAGGGCCCACGTTGCTAGGGAAAGCATATATTTTCAAAGTCCAAAAAAAAGCATATATTTCAAAATCCAAAAAAATCATATATTTCAAAATCCAAAAAAAAAGTCACATATTTTCAAAATCCAAAAAAATATATATATTCCGAAATCCAAAAACATCAGATATTTTCAAAATCTTACAAAAATCCAAATATTTTCAAAAAATCAAAAAAAAATAATACCATCATATGCATCGCATCATTTCCATTATGTTCTCGCCTATTTAAAAAGGCTCCACCCCTTGACCAAATATCAAGAAATGGTCAAAATCTAACTAGCTTTAGGCAAGGGGTTCAGCCTAAGAACGGATCTAACTTGTTCCTTGTCTAAGTGTGTGTAGAACGCAGGTTCAAGACCAAAATTCAGGTGGCAATTTCCAAGCTCGAGGTCTGTAACGCTCCACTATTAGACCACAGCAAAGATGTGACGGTCCATCATTAGACCGTTACATTGCCTGAAGGTTGAAACTCGTTTACCTCTCAGCAAGCTCTCTCTGACGCATCCAAGGTGGACTGTTACATCACTCTAACGGCCCATCGATAGACCGTTACATCCTCCCGAGGAACTCAGCCCTCTCAGCTCATTTACTCTAACGGCTCATCGGGAGACCGTCAGGATAGTGTGACGGCCTTGTATAAGACCGTTACATTTTCCAGAAGCTTTGTGTTCAGGCCAAATCAAGCAACAAACTTATGACCATCAATTAAAACATTCAGTTTAATGATGCATAAAATTGATTGATAAACTTCAACTTAAAGTTCAAATTCACGTACATTCAACAAATCTCAAGCTACATTCAATTTTCTATCCGCAAGGGGGCGGATTTTGCGCAATTCTTTCACGTAGCTACGGCGTCCCTCGTTGTCTTCTTCCACCTCTTCTTGCCACAGGCGCACTTTGCTGATCTCCCACATGGTCAGTGCATTCCGGATCGCTCTCTCATCCTCCTCGGTCTCCATCTTCTTAGCTAGAAGGGGAGGGTAGTGTGATGGTGCAGAAACTTTGGTTCGGGGTAGCCCAATTTGAAGGTGGCACCGGTGTGGGTTATAAATCGCCATGGTAGTATTTCCCACTAGCTGTAGATCAAGGCCTGGTCGCCGGGGTACTCTAAGCAAGGTGTCCCGCAGAACTCTTGGGCGCATCATGAATTTATCTATTGGCAAAGTGTTGAGGAGGAGGCGCCATTCATCCCGCGTTTTCTTGTCCACCGTCCGGCATTCAACCTGTGAAGAAAATCCAAAAGCACCTCCAATGAAGAACAAAGGGTGGCTCCCAAAGATCTGGCTGGTTGAAGTTATGTTCTCCTTGGGTTGGAACTTAATTCTTACGCCCGCCCAACACTCGAGGACTATCATGGAGCCGAATAAAGGTCCTCCTAAGCAAGCTGAATCTAGTCCTTCATAAAGGTATGAAAGGATTGCTTGAGAAATGGACATTCCTCGCCACAACCCGCTGATGATGCTAAGATTTTGGATATCTAAGAGGTAGGGGTGGGCACGGTTTGGTTTGGTTTGAAGAGAATTTTTCTCAAACCAAACCGAACCGAATTAAGGCTTCAACCCGAACCAAACCAAACCAAACTAGTTTGAAACCAAACCAAACCAAACCAAACCGAATTAATTCGGTTTGGTTCGGTTTGGTTCGGTTTGAACCATATTCATCTCCCATTTTATAAATTAGATTGGATTCAAACAACATTAGAGAAAGGTAGGGTAAAAGAATTTCTACCAAATAAAGTAAATATTAAAAAAATAACATATAAAGTTGTAACTTGTAAGAACAAGCTCCATAATATTTTCACATAAGAAATTAAGAAGTTCGGTTACAGTAAAATAGAAGGTGATTTGAAACCTATTTCATAAAGTCGGAAACCCCATTAGAATGGTGAGAATTGGACTTTTTAAATTCGGATTTATAGTTACATATACATTTATATTAATTTGATAAAAATATTCTTAAATTCGGGTTATTCGGTTCGGTTTGGTTTTGTTCGGTTTGGTTTTGTTCGGTTTCTTGAACTTCAAAACCAAACCAAACCAAATTTTTTAATACGATTCGGTTTGAACCCAAACCAAAAATTTTTAAATTTCAACCCAAACCAAACCGAACCAAATCGTTCGGTTCGGTTTGGTTTTCGGGTTGAACCCGAATAATGCTCACCCCTACTAAGAGGTGGTCGGTGGTAGTGAAAAGGAAGACTCCGCATAGGTAAACTGACACGACTTTGGCAATGGCTTCGTATCTCTCCCACTTGTTCTTACAATGAGAGACTATCCATTGAGCCATGGGTGTCAAGTGAATATGGTTTGGGCTGATCATGATCCTCACGTCCTTTGGTTTGTGAATGAAATCGCTTAGGATCAAGGATGGGTCAATAGGTTCGACCGTATGGCACACTAGATCTTCATCCCCCACCTTTGTCTTAGCAAGGGCTAGGTAGGTCTCTACCTCCTCCAATAGGACTGTAGCTTCAAAGAAAGGGAAGACGAAGGTATGTGTTTGTGGATGCCATAGTTCTATAAGGGCTAAAATGCTTGACCAATCTAAAGACAATTTCTGGAAATTCTTGGCCAAAACTAGCAAAGGTTGGAGGTGCCATGCCCTAAGGATAGACAACACTTCTAAAGGGAGTTCTTTGACCATGGGAGCCACCCACTTTAAGATGGAGTAACACCTTGGACCAAGTAAAGGCTAGAGAGAAGAGGAGAAGAAGAAGAAGAAGAATCATAAGTGGTAGGGAAAGTGCAGCAAGTTATGAACGTTGTTGAGGACAATTAGAACTTACCACCCTTTGGACACTTGAGCTTAGATGCTTGGGGATTGATGTCAACCGTTGCAGCTCCCCATGCTCCTTTTTGGCCGCTTTAGGCCCGGTATAGACCTTCTCCTCCATGCTTATCACTTCGAAGCTTCTCTTCATGGTGTTCCTTGCCCTTTGATGGAGGTTTTCTGCCCTTATAGCAGAGAATTGGTGAAAGCTGTGATTTTTGGGCTGGTTTCTAGCTTTTAAAGGCTTGATTATGGTTCTAGAATGATAAGATTTGGGTTGGAAGGCCTTATCACAAGCCTAGGAGAGTTCTGGTGGGGATTAAGGTGTCCTTGCTTCGAGTTTGGGCTCTCACGGCAGAATCCGTCTCGGAGTACGCTTTGTTCTCTGGCGGTCTATCGTACGACCGTCACACTTCCCTGACGCTCCACCGCTGGACCGTCACATTTCCTGCTACACAAGTTTAAGTTCAATCAAGTTCTGTCATGTCTGACGATCTGAGCTATGACCGTTACTTCTCTCTGACGCTCCATTCCTGGGCCGTCACCTTCCTGCTACACGTTTTAGCCCAATATCACTATCATATCTGACGGCCTCATCTTGGACCGCTACTTCTCTCTGACGCTCCATCAGTGGACCATCACATTTCCTGCAACGCAGTTTTCAGTCCACCCTCTGTCGTCTCTAACGGCCTTGTCTTGATGCGTTACATTGTTCTGACGCTTCCCATCTAGACCGTCACACCTTCTGCTGCAGGTTTCTGTTCTTTCCCTTTTTTCCTTTGGTCTGACATGCCGGTCTTACACTTTACCCATGTTCATATCCATTCATTTACACTCCCATCCACACATTTATTTTCATCCGTTCATTCACACATTCACATCCATTTCACTTTTACATTCATTCATTCATCCACATAAAAAATGAAACATAAAAAGGATTTGCATTCATTTTCATTTTCATGAGTCATGTACAAGTAATGGGAATAAGAAGAAAAAGAGAATACATCACTCGGACGGTCTGTCCCCCGGGCCCTCACTATCACTGGCACCCTCCTGCCGCTTGGCCGGCGGTCCCATGGCACTGTGATCCTCCTCTCGTGGTCGTCTCCTATCCGCCTCCTCGTTCCTCCGTCGATCGGAAGAACTAGCCAGGTAGTTTCCTACCGATCTGCTCGGTACTCCACTCCGTGTGCTTCCCGCTGCAGCACTCCGGGATCCACTCAGTACAGGCTCTCGGCTGATCGTCCGAACTGTCCGCTCTATGGCCCGGAGCTCAATCTTCAAGTCATGAACCTGGAGTCACGCCACCCGAGCCTCGCTCCGGTATCTATCGAGGTCCGCTGTCTGGGTAGACACCCGCTCCAATTCTCCGCTCAGTCGGGCTACCTCTGCCTGAAGACGCCCTGCCTTAGCCCGAGAGCGTTCTAATTCTGCCCGGGTCCGCTCAGTCTCTGCTCGAGCATGTTCCGTCGCGGCCAATGCTGCGGTCAGCTCTCTCGCCTGCATTAGCATTTTTTCATCATGGTCATCATTTGCATTGATAAAAAAACGTTTAAACATAAGCATTTTAGGTCTGAGCATTTAGTGTTTTACCCGCTCTGCAAGGGTGGCCTCTGCCTCCTCGGCCCGAGCCATCGCTCGAGCGAACTCCCCATCTCGTTCAGCTCTGCCACCCGCAGGCTATAACGATGAAGACGGAGCATCTGGTTCCGCTCTTTGGGCTCCCTCAGCCCGCTGCATTTAGAAGTCAAAGTTAGTCACATTCGCATCATAAACATAAGCATTTTAAGTCTAAGGTTTTAGAAACTCACCAGGAGCTCCAAAGCAGTCCGGTACTCATCCCGCTGCTGGATGGTGGCGTGAAGGAGTCCCTCGAGCTCGGCTATGCGTCCCTGAGGGCCTAGCTACATTTAGAAAGCATGAGTCAGTACATATAGCATTAATTTAGAATAGACGAAGTTTTGAGTTTAGAAGTTCAAACCGGTCGTCGGGTGCCTCTGAACACCTGGTCCCCGTACCGTTGCGAGTAGGCTTTGAGGTAAGCCTTGTCACTTTCCGCCCGATCCTTCACCGCCCGGCCTCTCTTGTTCCAATCATGCACGTACTTGGCCTTTCAGGCGCACCAGTCCACATTGCCGCTGATGCCCTTGGAGGATTTGCCCGGGCGCTCGTCAGTTCTGCGCGGGAACGTCACCTCCGGCTGATGGAGTCTCCGAGTCCGCAGGATCAGTCGGTAGTGCAGGGGCTCGATGACGTTGATGCAGTGCATCCATACATCTTGCCCACTGTACGCCAGGGATGCCTTGACCCATGGTTGTCCCTCGTGGCCCTCATCTCGGTATGGGGTCCATCTCACCTGAAAGTCATGTCAGTCCATTTAGAAGCATGTAATGCATCTAAAAGCATTTTTAAAGCATGTAGAAGCATTTAAGTTCGGAGCTTACCGCCGTATGCGGGAATGAGTCTAGATCATCCTGGATCGCCCGGGTCAGTCTACTGATCGACCCCGTGTCCCTCGCTACTACCCATCGCCTCGCGATCGGGGTGTAGCTGTGTACCTCGCCCAATCCTCAGGAGGTAGACGAAGCTCCAGATCTGCATTTAGAAGTCGAGTGTCAGCATATCAGTTGCATTCACAAGTCATTTGCATAATCATATAAGAAGGCATTTAGAGTTCAGCATTTACCTGTAGGAAAGGCGAGAAGCCACCCAGCATCGTCCGTCGGTCCGTAGTGCTGAGCGACTCGAAGAGGAAGGCAAGCATTGCCGCTCCCCATGCATATTTTCCCACTCTGCCCAGATCCTCCAGTAGTGGCAGGAGCCTGCAACTAATCACATCATCTCGAGTCGGAAAGAGCAGTTTCCCGAACAAAAGCATCAGGAACCGTCTCAGGACTCGGTCTCCTTCATGTCCAGCCTCCGCTGCCACTCGTGGGCGTACCTGCTCAATCACCCTGTCTAGATGCTGCTCGGGTAGCTCGTCGACTGCTATCGCTGCTCCTCTCAATCCCAGGCTGTCTTGCAGTCTCGATCTCGAAAGCTGGGACGATGTCTGCCCCGGCCTGATCAAGTCCAGCCCTAGCAGCTCCTGGGCTAGCTCTCTGTAGTCGCCGTATGTCCACCCAGTCACCGCTGCTCCGTGCACTCTCAATCCGGCGATCCTTGCCATGTCTTCCAGAGTTGGGATCATGTGACCCCAGGGGAAGATGAAAGCTCGGCTGATCGGATCCCATCTCTCATGCAGCGCGAAGCCCATAGCAGCCAATCTCTCTCTCTGGAACTCGGGCAATGCCTAGTACACTGCCTGGATCTACAGCCAAGAAATCCTCGTTCTTCTTTTCCCCTGCACATGTAGAGCATAAGTCAGTCACTTCATCATAAATTCATTGCATCGCATTAATATAATGAAAAATAGAAAAAAAATTGAATAATTGAAAAATCCCTAAAAATTGTTTCTACCTCCGGTTACTCTGACGGCCCTGTGGTGGTGCGTCACAGTACTCTAACGCACCAGGGGTGGTGCGTCAGAGCTGTGACGGTCACTGCAACGACCGTCACGTTGCCTGCAAAGGGGCGTTGTCCCCTTTGGTTTCATTGGCTTTCCAAAATGGCTGTATGGCCTACAAATTGTTCCTAAGAGGTCCCCATACCCATTTCTACGCTCCAATCATACATGCATGCATCAAAAGAAATAAAATTGGTTTTTTTAGGGCGGGCGGCCTACCTCATGGTCACGCCCTCTTTTCCTCTTCTCTGGGGCTATGGCTTCTTCTTCTCCACCGACGGCTTCCTCTCCTTCTTCCTCGGCCGTAGGAGGGTCCTCCTCCGCCATTTCTTCCGCCGTTGCCGCCGGTCGCTCGGTCGCCGCCGGAGGGACCTCTTCTCGGTCCACCCTCGCCCGGAATCGGCGTATGGCCTTCCTCTTCTCCCTCACCTTTGGTGGTTGGGAAGGCTCGTCGCCGGCCATCTCTCCGATGGTGTTGGCTTCGGTGGGGTTGTGCTTGGCGATGGGTTTTGTGTTTTGGCGTTTGGAGCGAATGAGGGGGAACGACCGTTCGGTTTGTTTTTTTGAATGCTCAACCAATGTGACGGTCTATCGTACGACCGTTACAGACTCTGACGCGGCTCTCTTGGACCGTCAGGTGTGAAGTCCTTTATTTTTGAAAGATGTGAGCCGACGTTGTGTAACGCACTCATCTAAGACCGTTACATAAGTCTGACGCATCTTCCCTGGACTGTCAGAGTCTTTGAAACATTTGATGGATGATGAATGCCCTATTTTGTGCTTGAATAATCATTACGCTTTCAATGCCATATCATATTAATGGAATTCATGCTTATGAATGGTTATGCCTCATTTTTATGCTTACGAATAATTGTTGTTGGCTAACCTTTCTTTTCCGCGGATGAAAATTGTGAACGCCATAAGTCGTCACATTTCGTCGTACAGGTAAGTCAGGTATTGTATCCTGATTCCTTATCCCTTAATGCATTACTATATGTTATCTATGATTTATTATCTCGAGAACCGGCTGGTCATTCATGTGTTCTGGGATCTGATGTTCCCCTTAAATAAAAATGATGATGATCTAAGTGCACATGTTTAATCGTTGGATAGGCCGTTAGGTTGGAAAATTTTGGGGGACGATGGTTCTATCTTGCACGCCGTGGTTGCAGATGGTGTCCTGACCCTGGTTTCTCCGGTTTAGCAATATTATTCTCAAGTATCTTGTTATTTTATCTTTTTTTGCATTTGTTTTGATAGTTTCTTTATTTTAGCCCAGCATGCATCATATGCATTTTTGAGCATTCATGAGCCTCATCTGTCAAGGTGTCTCAGTGAGGGTGAATAGCTGTGATCAACAATCTTGAGTGAGGAGAGTCATTCCACTCTGAGTTGGAAGGTTTCCTTCGATCTGCTCGCTTGATCTGGTTAGCTGAAGATTCCTGTCTTGAGTTTAGTTAATCGTCTCTTTCCTTTTCCGTTGCTCCGGCGGCTAGCTGTGTTTTCCTTTCCTTAAGTTGTTAGTTTCTCCAGACATGCGTCATTTGGTTGGCTATTTCCTTATGATTAGTACGAGGCTTTCCAGAAAATTCCTGTTGCTTATTGGTTGAGGACGGGTGTCGTTTGCCTTAACGCCTGCTTTTCAGTCCACTCCGCTTCATTTTCGCTTCATCTCCATGTTCCATTTCGCTTTCGCTTCACCTCCGCTCGCTCCCCTGCAAAGAGGACGTTAAGGAGGGGTATCTGTTGACACCCGTTTTATGACTAGTAAGTCGGGTCGTCTCCTTGTTTATTCCATATGATGCTCCGAGTTGTTCACCCTTTGTTGAGCCTTCTTGATCAAATTGAGGTTCATTTCTTGAGTCATGTTTCCTTGGTTGAGTCTGGTTCCTTGCCTTTTTCCGTTGGACGAAGCTTAGCAAACTTTCATTTTTGAGCACTCTATTGTCTCTAACGGTCCATCATAGGGGCGTACAGATCTCTGACGCATCTGCCCTGGTCCGTTGCATCATTGCAGACTCCTTAAGCTTAAGGCTTCTTTCCAAAGCTTATCTTTAGCCTGCCCGTTGAGTGTGACGGTCTATCGTGCGACCGTTACCTTGTTGTAACGCATCTACCCTTGACCGTTACATCCATCTAGAGTCCAACGTTTGAAAACTTCTCACGTTGATCTTATCTTCTTGGTGGATAAGGTTCTGTGACGGTCTCTTCCTGGAGCGTTACATCACGGTGGCGGTCTATCGAGCAGCCGTTACATCAAACAGAGAGTCCTGGCAGGTCTGCTCTTTTTCTACTACTCCGTGGCCGACTTAAGAGTTTGATCTTGTGATTTCTCTTCCAAATCTGATCCTCAGAACCTTCTGTTTGTTTCTATGGACTCTTGGGAGTATTATCTTCAAGAGTTTGCTAAGAAACGTCCTACTTTTTTAGTTGGATTATCCTCAACTCGAACCTAGACTTTGAGGGCCTATAAATAGAACCCTTGACTTCATGGCTTGAAAGGAGACATCTGGAGTTCGCGTCGAAGTGCTGCCGCATCCTGGAGCTAGAACCAACCAAGGAGAGCTGCTTCCTACGTCCATCTACTTCCAAAGTTCAGGGAGTATCGTTTCCAAGGGTTTAATTCAGTCAAGTTATGTTCTTAGTATTTTTTCTCTCTTTTCAAACATCATAGCATTGTCCCTCTTCTCCTTCCACGTTCTTGCACTTAGTTGCATTCAATTAAAACATCCTCCCATCTTTTAAAACGCCCCAGAGGGGTTAAAAAACCAATCTCCCTGGTATTTCCCTCTCCTTTTGCATGTTCTTAAGTTTCTTGGTTTATTGATACTACTTTGTGAAAGGGCTAATCTGGGTTATTTTTATTATGTTTTACACTCTTTTGCAGGTTCACAGAGTCCCTAGCACGAGGCCCAAGCTCTCTGGCCGGCTGGAAAGCTTGGAGATTTGAAGATTCCCAATCTTATTCTGCAGAAGTTCTAACGGTCTATCACAGACGCGTTAGAGTGTTGTAGCGGTCTATCGTGGGACTGTCACAGTTCTGTGACGCACCAGCCTTCGACTGTCACATTCCACAGAGCTGCAGTTTCCCGATTGTTTTCTCTCTCCCGTGGGTGGGTGCATCATCCTCCTATTCTAAGGTATTTATCAGGTCTTTGGCTTATTTTTACCTTGGTGGCGATCACATCTTTTCTTAGTTTGGGCATTAGCTTTTCTCTTTCATCATATCTCTTCTTTACTTTTGCTTGTTCCACCTATACGGTGTGTTTTTTCTTTATTCCTTATTCCATGCCCCGGCGTGTGTTTTTCTTTCTTTGCTTAGTTTAGTTTTGATTGAGATAGCATGCCCATGCTAGAGCTTATACTGGTTGCCTAGGTTCATGATTCACATGTTCATAGGTTGATTGATTTCATCACTTGGCTCATATTTCCATCTTAGTCGGCATCATAACCCATCTTGCAAAAGAAGAAGGGGCACATAAAAAAAACCAACACCCGTGTGTGTGACTTGCTGCAGAAGCAGCGGGTGTGTGTGGTGTTGGGGTTCGTCCCCGTAGTTGCTACATTTGTAGCGTGGTAGTGAAGCCTCACCGGATTTCGGTGAGGGGTGGATGTAGGGAGCCCGTCGTGGTCCCGAACCACCTAAAAATCTCTGTGTTGCATGTGGTATGCCTATGCAATTGTCCATATCTCCTATCTCCGTTCACATGTCTATTTTATAGATTTTTATTCACTGCACCATCAGACTTCGTTAGCTCTACTATCTGTTATTAGTTATTGTTCATCACTTGTTGGTTGGATGTTCGTGTGAGATCGGAAAGGTTGAGTGAACATTAATCTCAGTTAAGCTCAATTTAGGCTAATTAACGTAGTTAATTTGTTTCCGCTGTAATTAGTCTAGATTATTTTTAAAATCCGCCATCTCGACTGGGGGACAATTCAACCCCCCTTCTTGTCCGCCATCTATTCTGGGCCAACATTTTTTTATTTTTCCCTTTACCAACTCTACTGCCCTTGCAGGTTTTCACCAGAGCTGGTCCCCTTTAACTTTTTCCGGTGTGCCCTTGCCGATTTTTACACCGTTAGGTTACCCAATTTTGTCTAAGACACCCTTGCAGGTTTTCACCTCAACTGGTTTAATGACATTTTTGCCCTCAGTAATCTTGTGGAGGGAGTTGACTGAGGCCACTGGAGGTATCTCTATTTTTAACCCCATTTTGTTTATTTGTTTATTTTAATACCTGTGAGCCTAGCAACTACCGTCTATAGCTTTCTGCTATCAAGGGACGATGCCTGTAGATTATGTCGTTGATGGCTCGTTGCCATTGTAGCCGTGATTGTGGCTTTGGCTTGTTGTTGAGTAATCCGGAGTTTGACTATTTATCTGGGAACCAGTGAGCCTTTGTGACGTATTGTCGGAGCCTTGACTAGGATCTGGGAACGGGTGAGCCTTTGTGGCGTATTGCCGGAGTCTTGACTGGGATCGTGGTAGCTTAACCATGATGACCTGATGGCTGGGAGTTCGGGGTTGATGGATCTTTGTGATGTATGGATCCAAAGTTGATGTTGTTCAGAGGTAAACTGGTGCGGACACCAGAGCTAGCGAGAGATACGATATGGCGAGCCGTCGATACCGTACGCGCAGCACCACTCGAGCTACATCGACTTCGCTCTGGCTCGGAGACAGTATGGAGCCTCCCTCTTGAGTCTTAGTATTTATCATATTTATTGGGATTTTATTTGTGTGTAATATGTGTTTATTTGGTTTTATTTGGATTGCAATAAGGATAGTAAAATGGGTTTATTTGTAAATTGGGACCACCTGGGTCCCGCGGGCCCCTATCCCCTCTCCCATTGATCCACCTCAGCTCTAGGGCCCATGTGGGGCCAGTCAAACATCCAAGGTGGGCTTCTAGAAGAGTTGGACCAAAAGGGGGACATGGTGTTAACAAAGTCCTAGAAGGAGGCCAACTAGTCAAGGGGGCGCCCCATATATATTATAATCTAATGGGTTTGTAATTTTATTTTATTTGGTTCCAAATCACATGGGAGAATTAAATGTGATCTCCCCTATTTACCCCTCCCCAATCCTAGATCTAGGGGTAAGTTTGGTCTTTTGGCAATTTCTATATATACTTGTATTTTTCCATTTAGTAGAAGTTAATGAAAGAAAATTTTGTGAAATTGCCCAAGGAGCAAGGTGCGCCCCCCCCCTCTTCCCCGCTACTGTTCTTCTTCTTCCTCCAGCCTTCCAGGTTGTGAAGCCCTCTTCTACCTCTCTCTCTGCCCCTCTGAGTTCTATCTCTGCCCCCGCCGCCACCGTTCGTGCCGCCGACGAGTCACCGCGAGCTTTCTTCCGAGGTGCTGTCCAGGTTGCAGTTCTGCTGGACAGAGGTCTACTACGGAATTTTTAACTCTCAACTCCCAGATCTTCTGGATCTGAAATTTTCAGGGTAGGTTCCCCACGTGATTCCCCACCTCCAATAAATTTCCCCCGAATTTAGGCCATCATCCAATTTTCTTTTCCATTTAAGTTCCCCAGCCCTCCAGATCTGCCTGTGTTCTGTCCTATGTCACAGCAACTGAGTTCTTCCCAAGTTCAACCCCCTTCCCCATGTCTGAATGAGTTGAAACTTTTATTGGGGATTCTGTCCACCTAAACCCTCTTCCAAGAATTTTTTTCAGAATTTTAGATCTCGTTTACATTTTCTAAAAATCTCTGTCTTTTCCCAAATCTATGCGGCACCCTGCAGTTCAGATCCGACCACCCAGTGTTAGAAATTCCGTTTCCCCAACCAAACCTCCACCATAAATTCCACACAAAATATCCCCGTCTTCCTTACTTCCCCCTCTCCAACTTTCATGAAGAGTCCAACACCTACATCAAAAGTCTGTGTCACGGTCAATGCCCACTATCAGGTAGATCCTATTCTGCCCGGCCAGATCTGAGACTGAGAATAGTCCGGTTCAAAATTCCAACATCAGAAATACGGCCCCAACAAAAATCCTGGAGCAATAAAGGGTCAAAGCACTTCGAGTTAGCTTTCCAACGGTACCAGTTTCGTGCCGATCCGACGACAATGCTGGTCGCAGCAAATTTTGTTGTCGGAATGCGCAGGTCTGAAACAGAAGCTCAGGTCCGTGGACAGCAAGCTTCCACTTGACGGTCGGAGCTGCTTCGCCTTCCACGAGGTGAACCAGGGAGTTCCCCTCCTAAGGAGCGTCCCCCCAGGAGTCCTCTTCGCAGCGGGACCCATCCCGCCCAATTCGGAGGTCCGAGTAGTACGTGGGCCCCACGTTTTTTGGTACGCGTTGCCGCCGGAGCTACACAAAACGCTGCCCGTCAACTAGAACCGCTACTCCCGGGTCCCACCTTGTAGCCCTTTACCTCCCTGTGTGGAGTGGGCAGTAATATTCATTGTTGTAATTTAATTATTTACTATTCCAGGAGTACAAGTTCGGCCGGGGTCGTCTTCCCCACGCCCGGTAGCGTGAAGGTATCGTATTCGCTCCCCACTCGGCATTTTGCTTTATTTCGTATATATTTCTGTATGCCACTGCTAGAGAGCATGATAGAATAATTAGCTCGTCAAATATTATTAATCACTACTGCGAGAGAGTGCGAGACCGTCCCGTGACCTGATCCGGGCACGAAATTGTGAGTTGACCACCCTAGCTCTTTGCCGGTTTCTCAACCGCGCACGTCCGAACGCTTCCCTCTCTAGGGACGATCGCGAGTTTGCATAGAGTCCAAGGATCGAATATCAACTTGGAGTCGAATCCGTGATTCGTCCCGCATCAAATTGGTATCAGAGCGAGTCAAGTCTAGGGTGTTGTCCTAGGTGTGCATTTCATCCGAATAACCCGGTATATCAAAAGGTGTTGTCCGAACGTTAGGTTATGCCTATCGGGAAGGCCGCACACTTGCGAGATAGGATCTTCGGATCCCGTGACTCCGCCAAGTACCGGATATTGGTTAAGTCTAGGTTCATCACTTCACTTTGGTCGGTGCATTCCAACCCCGTGTCCATTGCATGCCCACCCATAGGGGTACCCAATACTCACCGCCACCACCACCTATGGCAGACCGAGTCCCTAGTCCCGATGAGCCATCAGTGGCCGAAATGTTCTGAGCAATTATGGGACAAATGAATGGGTTGAATACACGCATAGATGTGTTAAGTACTCAAGTGGATAGAATGGAAGGGTTGAGTACGCGGGTGGATGGCCTAGGCACACGCTTGGAAGAAAGGATGAAGGCCTTAGAGGATAAGGCCGTCGAGTCGGACCAGTCCGTTCAGGGCCTGGTAGGGAGAGTTGCCACATTAGAGAGAGCCCCAGCCGAGGCACCCCCCCCCACCTACACATGGTCAACAGGAGCCGGTTCAGCAACCTGCTGCTCCAAGGGTTCAAGGGATAGATGTTAAGAGGCATCAAATCCCCGAGGTGCATGACTATGAGTCCGAGGATGAAAATAGGGGATATGGTCATGACCATCCTATTCAACGACGGAACCGTGAGTTGGATGAGGACGAGTGGACCCTCGGGACCGTTCGTGCAAACCTCCCACTTTTGACGGGTCCTTAGACCCAAAGGTCTATCTTGATTGGGAGGCCGGCATGGACCGATATTTTGAGTGGTTTGAGATGTTGAACCAATGGAAGGTCAAGTTCACCAAGATGAAACTATTAGGGCAGGCACAAACCTTTTGGAGAAACATGGAGAACCTATTGTTTCATCGCCAGGAACCCTAGGTCGAGACTTGGGATGAGATGAGGTCCAAACTTAGGAGAAAGTACCTTCCTACTTCCTACTGCCAGCGTCTCATAGACAGATGGCAAAGCCTCACCCAAGGAGATTGGTCCGTCTCTGAATACATCGTCGAGTTCGATGAATACTTTTTGCGATGTGACGCCACGGAGAAGAGCTCCCTTACTGTCGCCGGTTTAGTGTGGTCTGCGACCCCACCTACGGTATGAGCTTTTCCGCCGCAAGGTGGATAAGTTGGAGGATGCATATCAGGTTGCTCTCGAGATGGAGCAGTTCGAGGGAGAGTTCGAGTCTACCCAACGGTTGGGCCCCGTCCCTCTCCGTAGTACCGAGCCCCGTAGCTCTTTAGGTCTATACTCGAGGGCCCCCATGGCTCGACCTCAAGAGCCCGCCCGACAGGAGCACTTTGCTCCCAGGCCACGTCCTCCCCCGCCACGGGAGCTACCCCCACCCCAACCTCCGACACCCATTGCCCGCCCCCCGGGACCTATTGCCCGTCCTTCGGCACCCACACCTCCTCCCTTGTTACCTACACCCCCTGTCCGTTGGGAGGATAAGGGTAAGGGACCACTCATCAGAGAGAGTAGTAGGTCACGAATGCAATGTTATCACTATCAGGGATTTGGCCACTTAGCCAGCCAATGCCCCTCTCATACCTCACTAGCCTTAGGGGACAAGAGGGTTGGAGAAGCCCCACCTTCCGGGATTGTGTCTGTCAGCTATGAGGCCGAGTCGGCACGAGCTGACGAGTTCTATGAAGAAGACCCGGAAGAACCCATCGACACCCAGGATGCAGCACTCGGATGATGACCACCTAGGGGTGATGTCACCGCATTAGGTCTAGGGTCCTTCATGAGTTTGTTTTCTTCTTTGTGTGGTTTGTTTGTGTGGTTTGTTAGGAGTTTATGCATACATTTGTTAGAGCATGATGAGTCTGCATGTGTCTTGTGCAAGCTCGTAGATGTCAGTCCCTTGCACGTGTGAGGCAAGTCGGCTCTATTGCGTGCGTTGTAGCCTTACCGGAGTATGGGATCAGCTCTACATCCATGTCCCGGATCTAGTCACCTACAGGGACCCAGCGGTGATCCCTAATGAGTCTTCGAGCCGTCTCCTTCCCTTTGAGAGTGACCCCACCCCCGGAGTGTCCACCACTAGCCTCGTTCCCACAGCTGCTTGTGCATATCAAGTATATACGGGATGACAGGTGTCGATTACTTGGAGTGGAGCGTACTCCGCGCTACTTGGTAGGGTGACGGATCCGCCAGAGCTACTCGAGCAGCCCCCCCCCCCCCTTACTCGATAGAGTCGAGTTTCTCCCACCCGGGGAGAATTTGTGCGGACACCAGAGCTAGCGAGAGATACGATATGGCGAGCTGTCGATACCGTACGCGCAGCACCACTCGAGCTACATCAGCTTTGCTCTGGGTCGGAGACAGTCTGGAGCCTCCCTCTTGAGTCTTAGTATTTATCATATTTATTGGGATTTTATTTGTGTGTAATATGTGTTTATTTGGTTTTATTTGGATTGTAATAAGGATAGTAGAATGGGTTTATTTGT
This sequence comes from Amorphophallus konjac, assembly GCA_022559845.1. Taxonomy (NCBI): domain Eukaryota; kingdom Viridiplantae; phylum Streptophyta; class Magnoliopsida; order Alismatales; family Araceae; genus Amorphophallus; species Amorphophallus konjac. Next base: position 303,383,491 of record CM040120.1, read on the forward strand.
AAATTGGGACCACCTGGGTCCCGCGGGCCCCCTATCCCCTCTCCCATTGATCCATCTCAGCTCTAGGGCCCATGTGGGGCCAGTCAAACATCCAAGGTGGGCTTCTAGAAGAGTTGGACCAAGGGGGGGACATGGTGTTAACAAAGTCCAAGAAGGAGGCCAACTAGTCAAGGGGGCGCCCCATATATATTATATTCTAATGGGTTTGTAATTTTATTTTATTTGGTTCCAAACCACATGGGAGAATTAAATGTGATCTCCCCCATTTACCCCTCCCCAATCCTAGATCTAGGGGTAAGTTTGGTCTTTTGGCAATTTCTATATATACTTGTATTTTTCCATTTAGTAGAAGTTAATGAAAGAAAATTTTGTGAAATTGCCCAAGGAGCAAGGTGCGCCCCCCCCTCTTCCCAACTACTGTTCTTCTTCTTCCTCCAGCCTTCCAGGGTGTGAAGCCCTCTTCTACCTCTCCCTCTGCCCCTCTGAGTTCTATCTCTACCACCGCCGCCGCCGTTCGTGCCGCCGACGAGCCACCGCGAGCTTTCTTCCAAGGTGATGTCCAGGTTGTTGTTCTGCTGGACAGAGGTCTACTACGGGATTTTAAACTCTCAACTCCCAGATCTTCTGGATCTAAAATTTTCAGGGTAGGTTCCCCACGTGATTCCCCACCTCCAGTAAATTTCCCCCGAATTTAGGCCATCATCCAATTTTCTTTTCCATTTAAGTTCCCCAGCCCTCCAGATCTGTCTATGTTCTGTCATGTGTCATAGCAACTGAGTTCTTCCCAAGTTCGACCCCCTTCCCCATGTCTGAATGAGTAGAAACTTTTATTGGGGATTTTGTCCACCTAAACCCTCTTCCACGAATTTTTTTGAGAATTTTGGATCTCGTTTACATTTACTAAAAATCTCTTTCTTTTCCCAAAACTGTGTTGCCCCCTGCAGTCCAGATCCGACCACCCAGTGTTAGAAATTCCGTTTCCCCAACTAAACTCCACCATAAATTCCACAAAAAATATCCATGTCTTCCTTACTTCCCCCTCTCCAACTTTCATGAAGAGTCCAACACCCAGATCCGAAGTCTGGCTCACGGTCAATGCCCACTCTCAGGCAGATCCAATTCTACCCGGCCAGATATGAGACTGAGAACAGTCCAGTTCAAAATTCCAACATCAGAAATACGGCCCCAACAAAAATCCTGGAGCAACAGAGGGTCGAGGCACTTCAAGTTAGCTTTCCAACGGTACCAGTTTTGTGCCGATCCGACGACCGTGCTGGTCGCAGCAAATTTTGTCGCCGGAGCGCGCAGGTCTGAAACAGAAGCTCAGGTTCATGGACAGCAAGCTTCCACTTGACGATCGGAGCTGCTTCGCCTTCCACGAGGTGAACCAGGGAGTTCCCCTCCTAGGGAGCGTCCCCCCAGGAGTCCTCTTCGTAGTGGGACCCGTCCCGCCCAATTCGAAGGTCCGAGCAGTACGTGGGCCCCACGTTCATTGGTACGTGTTGCCGTCGGAGCTACACAAAACACTGCCCGTCAACCCGAACCGCTACTCCCGGATCCCACCTTGTCGCCCTTTACCTCCCTGCGTGGAGTGGGCAGTAATATTCATTGTTGTAATTTAATTATTTACTATTCTGGGAGTACAAGTTCGGCCGAGGTCGTCTTCCCCATGCCCGGTAGCGTGGAGGTATCGTATTCGCTCCCCACTTGGCATTTTACTTTATTTCGTATATATTTCTGTATGCCGCTGCTAGAGAGCATGATAGGATAATTAGCTCACCAAATATTATTAATCACTGCTGCGAGAGAGAGCGAGACCGTACCGTGACCCGATCCGGGCACGAAATTGTGAGTTGACCACCTTAGCTCTTTGCCGGTTTCTCAACCGCACACGTCCGAACGCTTCCCTCTCTAGGGACGATCACGAGTTTGCATAGAGTCCAAGGATCGCATATCAACTTGGACTCGAATCCGTGGTCCGTCCCGCATCATCAACTAAGGCAGTACGGAGGCCAAAGGCTCGATGGAATGAATGGCTAGAATGGTGTATGGGTCATTGGTGTACGCGGGCCGACCATGATGGTGTGAGGCCAAAGGAGGTGTGAGCCTACCAGGGTGGTGTATGGCTAACTGAGAAGTGTAGGATTAATGAACTGGAGAGGTGTATTAGTCAGGGACTGGTATAGGCCAACCAGGGAGGTATAGGTTTTATAAACCGGAGCAGGGCATTGATCAGAGACTGGTATGGGCCAACTGGAAAGGTATGGCTGCCGGAAGGTGAGTGGCTGGTTGCCCCAAATGGGGGAAGGAGATTTTTTTGTTCTTATTACTAGCTCTACTGTCCTTTGGGGTTTTTGCCAGAGTTGGCCCCCTTTAGCTTTTTCCGGTGTGCCCGTATGAGTTTTCACACTGAGGGGTTACTCAATTTTACCTGAGACGCTCTTGCGGGTTTTTACCTCAGTTGGGTTTGAGATATTTTTTACCCTCAGTAGTCCCGTGGAAGAGGCTGACTGAGGCTGCCGGGGCACCTCTATTTTTAGCCCCTTTTTGCTTTGTTTTTTTTTTCTGGTACCTGTGAGCCATGTGGCTATCGTCCGTAGCTTGTCACTGTTAGGGGACGTGGCTTGTCAATTACGTCATCGACGGCTTGTTGCTATTGTAGCAGCTGCTGTGGATCAACCCTTAATAGAGTAGTTCAGAGCTTCAGGGTGGATCTGGAGACTGGCTGGTCTTTGTGGTAGAATGCCAGGGCCTTAACTGAGATCTGGGTGGCTTGGCCCCAGTGGGCTTAATGGCCGAACCTGAGCTTAGACTGAGCATCTGCTTGGGTGTTATTGCCCCTCAGGACATGATATATTCATAAGGGATAGACCTCCTGACAGGGTTCACTGGTAACCACCGGTGAGGACCCAATGGTGCTTTGTTGGTGTCACTGGTTAGTGTTGACGGGAATTCCTCGGAGTCATTGGCCAACGCCGGTGGAGTTTTTCCCAAGCTACTGGGTGGGTGTCAGTGGGATTCACCCCTAATCATCGATTAACATTGGAAGGGTAGGCTCCCGAGTTATCAGTTGATGTCAGTAGGGTAGCCTGAGAACACCTTTTCGGTGTTATTGATAATCCGCATTACCCATTTTCCTTTTGGGGTGCTTATAAGGGTGGACCAGTGCCCCTAGTTTGTCAAGAACTGAAGTCCACCTTGATGGGTTCTTCATTGCATAGCATGATCCTAAGCCAGCGACCGCTCTACCAGATCTTGAGCTTAATGCCATTCTGGTGAGTGGAGGGGTCTCTTGGTTCGTGCCCTCTAGACAGGCTGGGCCTCTTTTTCAGTGACCCACGTTCATTTGCGGGAGAGCTGGCGCTCCTCCTTGGATTTGTCCCCTCTCCTAGGCTTGGGAGGCTGGGTGTTGGCCTGGGCCGATTGCCCCCCATGTGATACTGGTGCGACGGCTTCTTTAAGTTGCGCCTTGTCCTCTTGAGTCAGGGACGGTGGCAGCGAGCCACCTATTTATGCAGCCATTGTGGCACCTTTTGACGGGGCCGAGGTCAACTCAGCACCAATGTGGTAGACTGAGCAAACCCGGTCTGGGATTGTCTGAGGCATGACGTCTCTGGTGAATGTCAGTGTAGCTAGCGCCCGAAAGTTTGGTACCCATGTTGGGGGATAGAGAAGTGGTGATCCGAAGCTTGTCGCTCGCACATGCTGCTGAAGTTATAGAACCCAAGGTTTGAGACCCGTGTTGGGAACCGATGCGGTGATGCATTAAGGGGTTTGGCACCCGTACTAAATGCCGAAGGTGTTGCCGAAACCCAAGGTGTTGCACCTGTGTTAGGAACCGGTGACGCTAGAACCTGGGACTGGCCACCCATCTTAGGTATTTAGGTGCTGGAAGCTCAGGCTCATTACCCATGTTAGGAGTTGGCGTAGTTGGGACCCATAGCCTGATGCTTGTGTGGGCCATTGAAAAGGTAGTCAGGACCCAGGGCTTGAGACCCGTATTAGGATCTGGAGGCATGGCAACCTGGGGTTTGATACTCGCGCACGCCATTAGAGTTGTAGCAAGAGCGTGGGACTTGAGACCCATCCCAGGCATGACACCCGTATTGGGTGTTGATGAAGTTGGGACCCGGGGCCGGAAGCCTGTCTTGGGTGTTGATGAAGCTAGAACCCAGGACAAGAACCTCATCTTGGGTGTTGATAAAACTGGAACTCGGTACTTGAAGCCCATTTTGGGTGTTGATAAAATTGGAACCGGTGCTGGAAACCAGTGTTGGGTGTTGATAAAGCTGGAACCCGGAGCTGGAAGCCTGTCTCAGATGTTGATGAAGTTGGAACCCAAGGCTGGAAGCCGGTCCTGGGTGTTGCTGAAGCTGGAACCCAGGGCTAGATGCCCATCTTGGGTGTAAATGATGTTGTAACCCGAGGCTAGAAGCCCGTCTTGGGTATTGATGTAGTTGGAACCCAGGGCTGGAAGCCCGTCTTGGGTGTTGATGCAGTTGGAACCCAGGGCTGGAAGCCCATCTTGGGTGTTGATCAAGCTGGAACCCTTGTAGATTATGAAAAATCCACAAAGAATTTTAGAAAATAAAAAGAAAGGAAATTAAAAGGGGGAGAGAGAGCATGTAGATGCTATATGGAGTTGTGATCACCAGAGACACATGGCCCTAAAAGGATATTAACAATAAATAAAAGGAGGTGATCACGATATAAATACCTTTAGAAGCGAGGGATTTGTGAGTGCTATCTTCTCTTCCAATCGGCCGGCCGATGAAGAGAGCTTCCTTTAGATTACCCTTGCAAAATAAATAATAACCAACAAATTATATTGATTAGAAATTGAGGTATGTAGCATCCAATTCTTAATGGAAATAACAATAACAACATGAGCAAGAACACACCTTGTTGGTGTTTAGCCTTAAAACCCATATGCCAAGGGTAGGTAAAAAATATGATGAAATGAAAAGATGTGCAAGCGTTGCACAATAGGAGATGTGCTAGAGTGCACAAAAGGAGATCTCAATGTAATTTAGATGAAAATGAATAAAAGAGAAGGAAAATATGATGCATGAATTAATCTAATGAAGTAAAAGAGAGAAATAAAAGAGAAGATAGGCTTATATATTTTCTCCAAGAAGGGCTTCAAAATCTTCAATGTTCTTCAAAGAGGAAGGAGCTCCAATTGATGTAGCTTTGAGCTTAAGGGAGACTCGTTCTCCTTTCTTAGCTCCTCCTTCCGGCAGAGCTTCCCCAACATCACCAAAATTCAGTCTTATACACCCATGGATGAAGGGTCCTATTTGTAGAGTTGGGAAATTCGGAGTTTAATTCCCTCAAAAATATAAAACATGGTTCTAATGGGATTTGGAGAGGGGAATTCTTCTTCCAAGTGTCCTTATTGCCTTAGAAAGCCATAGGAACCCTTTCCCAAGTGGAAAAGGATATTAAAATGTGGAAGGGAAGTGCTGGTTTTTTTATCGAATTTCTGAAAGAATCCACGTCCAACCCAGTGGTCGCAATTAAATACGCGTCAACGGAAAGATGTGCCAATTTAAAATCATTTATGGAAAGTTTAGAAATTACCAAAATCAGAAAAGAATTCACGTACACATGGAAAGATGTGAGATAAGAATAATATGAATTTTGGTAGGAACTAAAAGCTCAAAAATAGGAAATGAAATTCGCATCCACCGCAATGGACGCCAATTTGAGAATTTGCGTCTGTTTAAAGAGGCATTGATTGAAAAATTAGCGATAGGGTCCCAAACATGAATTTTATGAGCGTGGTCGTCTCGTCAACCGTGATCTGATGAACGTGGTCGTCCAGTCGACCGCGACTTCAAAAGGTCCCAGAAATCTCAAAAATTGGCATTCGGAGTTATTGACTCGAATTCTGAAATTGGCATCCATGGGACAGATGCAATTAATTGGCATCCACTTGGAGGGATGTTAATTCAAAAAGGCCTCGAAAAATTAGAGAAAAATATTAAAAAAATAAAAAAATAGGATAAAATTAGATAGCCGAAAAAATGAGGAAAATCACTCAAATAAGTTGATTTGAGAGTCAATTTGGGATGTTATAAGATGATAGGAGAGGTACTCAAAATGATGTTAATTTTGACGTGTCTACGGCTGCCCCGCCTTGGCATCTACTTTGCAAGGGAGCGACACGGAGTGGAATGAAATGGAATGAAATGAAATGAAGTGTAATGGAATGGAGTGAAGTGAGAGTGAACTGAAAAGTATATGCCAAGGTGTGATGAGACACGCGATCAACATCACCTGATAAGAATTGTTCCAAAGTTCAAGATGAAGCAATCTTGAGAAGGTTCAATGAAATCAGCAATCGTTTGGATAGGAAGGAAAAGTGTGCACGTGGTGAATGAAGGAGAGGAAAAAAGAAGTAAATCAACTTCCACCATCGGGAAAGTACCCCAGGACGTAAACCTATAGGTTTCATCATTGGAGAGCGGTTACCAGCCAATGTAGATGTGTTGCAGCCAAAGTGGATCTAAGGGACGAGATTGAATGAGAGGATAGAGATCCAAACAAAGGGGTTTTCAAGGAAACAACCCAAACTGACAACAAGGCAAACTGAGGACTCAATTCGGAATGAAATATATCATATCATGAATTAATATCAAATGACACTCAAAATGAATTATAAGAGAGATTTTTCATGATTAATTCAAAGTCTTACATGAATGCATGCTGGGTGTAAAGGGAAAATTAAAATAAAAAATAATCAAGGATAATATTATTAAGCTGCCCAGACTGAGTCAAGACACCAATTTCACGAGTTGATACTAAGCCGAAGTCCATTTATATGCGCACCAATTCACAAAAGGGAACCATCGTACCCAGTCTTAGACGACTCAACGGCCTATTCGTGTGACTAAGATTCCTCTGTGATTATCATTATTTTTGATGAAGGGGAACTCAAATTTCAAATTTATCAAAGCTACAAGGTCCTTGATATAATCTAATAACGTAGATAACATATAGTAAAAATGCATCCAAGGAAGATGGTGAAGGCAATGAGCATGTTGGGATCTAAGAAATGCAGTGTAATGTAATCACCGTAGGACTTATATGATACCCGGATGGTGGGACCAAGGAGCATCTTTCCTGTGCTTAAAATTTGTTAGTCAAGATATCATGAAATATAACAAGCAATGACTTAAGGCAATTTAAGCATAGCATGGATAGCATCAAAGGGTTAAACATGCAAAGTATCATTGTTTGTTATTATGTATAAACCATGAGGATGACAAACTTGGTTAATTATAAGATTTGTACTTGAAAGATTGAGAGATGATGACTGATGATAATTAGGTAAAGTCAGCAGGAGTAACTTAGAAAGATTGAGAGATGATGCCCAGACTAGCAAATCATGAGGATAGTGAATAATGTTGAGAACATAGGGAAGAATTGAAAGATTGATATAAGTGGAAGGAGAGGACTCATCCCGTATTCTTGGTCCTTACAAAAAGTTATCCCTGTATGACACCATCTAAACAAACAATTATTGGAAATACAATGCATTTTTTTTCATTTTGAGATTATGCAATTTTTTATGGATTTTGAAGATATTCAAATTTTTATGGATTTTTTTTGAAAATATTTGATTTGATTTTTCTTAGATTTTGAGAATATTTGAATTTTTTTAGATTTTAAAAATATTTAGATTTTTTAAATTTTTGGTTTAGACATTGCTAATTGCAGCTCCAATGGTAGTTTAAATCATTGACAAGGGGTCCTTGTTCCTTCCCCTTTCGCTAAGAATAGCCCAAAGCGGGGCGTGCATCGAAGGTGGCTGCCCTTGGTTAACGGTGCCCCTACTAAGGCCATACCTAAGAAACACTCGGTCCTTGAGGGAGAAGAGAAGAAAATTGGAGATAAGCCTGATATGAGTAAAGAAGATATTAGGTTTGACTTCTTTCCATAGCACAACCCCCAGAGATTCGGCCTGTTGCACTGGGACATTTTGTCATATCATCGAACATTAATTCTCTTTTAGGGATGCATACGACCAGGCTCATGACGTCCCGCGCGGAAACTATACTGCCCTCTTGCCATGCCATATTCTATGAAATTTTTTCTTTTCTTTTTTTTGATCATCATTTTGTTTCTTTTTGTCCTTTGGACTTGACAGATATTGAAATTGAAATTGAAACTGAGAATAATGTCTTAATAGATTGCCCCTATTTGAGACTTCCACTTGTCGGGGTGTGCTTAGGTCAGTTGTCTTTGCCCAGACTATCCCTGCCCTCATATTTCGGTCGAGTAGATAAAATAAAAAGACATTGTGCCCTCGAGCATGGCCTAAGTAGCAACGGTGTTTACCAAAGAAGATGGCTAAGGACACCGTGAAGTGTGTGCGGTGCCCATACTAAGGGTTACCCTTAATGAGCAGGGAGGGGATGCCGACCTCCCAGCGCGGGCTTCTCATAGCCTAAAATGCTACATAAGCAAGCTAAATTTTTTTACTTTTTTATGATTTTTTTTGACATTGAAATAAAGACCTAGAACTATTCTTAGACTATCACCCTTAATCAGGTTAAGAAGCACTTCATGTTAAAAACTGTGCATAGAGATGAATCATAAAATGCATACTTGCGCAAATGAATTATCTTGCAACCCTGCTGTAGAAGCAGCTGCCGGAGATGATTTTTATCATCATGGGAATTGCAGTCCTTATGTGGCAGATAAAAGAGAGGGAGGCAAAGATTTGAAGTGGCTTAACATGAAAGAGTGGTGCCCGGGCCAAACTCAGATGAATAACGAGAAAAGGAAAAGGGGTGAGTGCTAGAACTCCCTCACTAAGGTGTAGAAACCTTGATCACATGAAAGGTTTATAGAAAAAATGAAATTAATGGGAGGAGTGAGGAGTAAAGCCTTGAAAATAGTGGGATAAAGGACAAATGCCCAGAGTAATCGATGCAGGAGAAATTGGGTCGGACCCGGGGTTTGGAGGAATTAGAAGAAGGAATTGGTAAAGGGAAAGAAGTGGATCCGAAGGGTCTGGAGGCAAAGGATGAGAATCATGGTGGGAAGGATCCGGAGGAAGAAAATGACGAGGGACGCGATGTCCAAGGAAAATGTATAGAAAAAGATGGCTCTGGAGGTTCCGAAGGAAGAGAATGGCAAGGGACACGATGCACTGGAGAAAAGATAGAGAATTTAGAAATAAAGGCGAATTAGAGGAAATGGAAGTATTACGGGGAAGATCCGGGGGTTCCGAAAGATAGAGAAGTTGGGGGTCAAGAGACCCAGGAAAGAGGAATGAATGTAAATGTATATGCATCAGACACAAAGAATGCAAGGAATGCAAGGGTGAAAGTCTCCTTCTCACCCAATGGGTGGCACATAAGAAGAAATTTGTGATTAGTAAAAGAGTAGACGGAATGGAATAAGGGGTGAATGGATTGGTGGAAGGTCCCTCAACATAAGAATGCCAATGGCCAATGACATACCCGGGCAGATGGCTCAATTGGTGGAATTAATGTCCATGAGCTCTTATTTGATGAAGTTTCAACAATTGTAGAATCCAAAATGAACGGAAACCCTCTCGGCAAGTAGTCATAATGAATGTTTGGGGGCCCCACTTGCAGTGTGGGAATCTTGGTATAGCATTGCTTCGGCTTTTTCAAAGGTAATCCCCTTAAAGGGCGAAGAACATCAATATGAGGGAGTCGGACCGTCGGCATTGGAAGCTTCATAACACCCAGGGCTCTTGGAATATCTTCATCAAAATATTTGGTAACTCAAGCACCTGTCCCTTGCGTGGAAGTAGAAACGAAGTAGACTCAATGTTGAGGACTTCTAGCAAGGGATGCCCTGACCCGCCCTTGAGCATGGACTTCACCATCTCCTTGGCAATAAAATATGTCATCATAATACTAGAGGAGAACCCCTTCTCCTGACCAAGTGCTTGTACTATGACGGAACAAGGGGTAATGAGAGCATCGAAAGTATCTTGACCAATGAGCAATGTGACCTTGACAATCTTAACCGTATCCCTTAATGGCATCAATTCTTGATATTTTTCCTTAGTGAGCAACGGTGGAGACTTTGTCTTCTTGAAAATGCCCAGTACAAGAACATAAATCGACATTCAGCAAATAAAATCTTGAATCTTGAAAGGCATAACCGTGACCAAATTCTTCTTTCCCGGCTCTTGGACATCATCTTTTGCACTTGTGTTTATGGAGGTACACCCACTCCAAGGGGAAGTGGAAGGAGGAGAGATGGAAACGGTAGGCTTAGTAGATAATGAAGGTTTAATGGAGGGTGTTGTTGGAAGGGTAGGTGGAAGTGGAGGTTCAAACATAGCAAGCTTCACCCCTTGCTCGGGAGGAGATGGTGTTGGCTTGAGTGCAACAATAAGTGGATCTTGCTCAGGGTCAGCCACAGATTTAGGTAAAGGGTTAAGTGGAGGATTAGGGATAGTTGGCTTTGGGATGGAGGGTTTAGGTGGCGACGATGGAGGGTTAATTGGTTGGGAAAGAGAAGAAGAGGTGGAAGGCTCAGAAGGCTTGATGGATGAGTGGCTAATGGGGGTTGATGGCGCAGTGGTTGGAGGTATTACGGTAGGTTTAGTGCCGATGAAGCGTCTAATGTTGGTGGGTTGTAAGGGTTTTGGGGTTGGAAGAGGTTGGGTACAGGGTTCCTAGTGTATCGACGTGGGTTGTTGGAGTATCGACCCATCATCAAATCACCAAGTGGTTTCGAAAATGGGGGTAAGGATGGTGGCATCATCCTGAGCAGGGGTTTTTTGAGGTTGTGGTGGAAGAGGAAAGTGAAGAAAACTCGGAGCGGGTATATCGTGAAGAACTTCATCATGTGCCATCTCAAATTCTTCATCATCAGGTTCAAATAGATGCTGTGGAGGAAGCGTATTGATAGGCGGTGGAGCATGATGATGTGGAGGATTTTATGAATGTGGATGCAGAAGTGGTGGGCCATATGAATGAATGGGATGAATGGGTGGTGGGCAGATGGCGTCCGCTTAATCATTAAAATTATGCAAGTCATCTTGCTCACTCATATCTATGATGCCATTGTCACTTCTTCTCTCCCTCCAATCTTTCACCATTTTAGTTATTTCATTCATAAAAGTGTGGAGGGGGTTGACTTGAGGAGGAGGAGGCCGCAAACTTGAGACCCTCTTCAATTGTTCCTCCATCGTATTGATCTTATCAATAAGAACTTGTTGGAGGGGATCTGCATGTGAAATGGAGGGTTGGCTTTAAGATCTCGGAGGGGCTTGACATGAAGGCCGTGGTGCGTGGAGGGTTGACCCACAAAAGAACCCGATTGGACCAGGGTGCAAGGAACATATGGGCCTCAGGGCCGCAAAAGAGGATGAAAGGAGGAAGGCGGGTGGTGGGCCACTCGAGAGGGAGGATGAGAAGAAGAAACTACACCCTCAACAATAGTCTTAAGGGCTTGGATTTGTTGAGGGGTGAGATGATCTAATGCATGCAAAACTTGGGAGACCTTCTCATCATGTGGAGGAGATGGTTTCGTGAGAGTAGCGGCTCACGATCGATGCGAGGGATCATGAAATTGAGAATTGCCTGTGGAGTGGACAAAACCATGAGAATTAGAATGGAATCCCTTATGAAGGTTGTGGTTAGAACCATAGATTTGAGGGTTATAAGATGTGCCAGGTGGATCATCCTCATGATTATAGATATGATTAGGCATGTTAATTTGGTTACCAAAGTAAAACATTATGCAAATCAAACAATAACTCAATCAACTCAACTTGCAAGGATATCAAACAAATAGATGTTTACGCTTGGTTTTATGTATCCCCTGATGTGAATTAAATGATTCTTAACCAAGTTGTGTAATTCACTCTAGGTAGGAACCTAGTTTGAATATAGTTTAACTCCGATGTTAACTAGGTAAATTCTTTCTCCACGTTTAGGCCAACTAAACCCGGGGAATTTCAAAGGAACAACCAGCCCAGTGATCGAAGGGAGAATCCTTCGATGTCGAGGACTTACGGAGGCCTTGGTTAAGAAAATTCCAATCCAATGAGAGGAGTTCTCAATTGGAGGGTCCTTCCTTCACCAAGAGAGGGTGTAATCTCAAAAGTGTAGGGAGAGGAGGTCTCCCAAGCCAAAAATGCGCTAAGAATGAAAAAGTAATGCAAAAGAAAGGAAACATATATGTATGAATAGTGATATGCAAAAATGAATGCAAACAAGCAGAACAAAGGGGTTCTGCGAAAACTTAGAAGAATTGGCGTCCACTGCCTCGGACGTGATTTTTTTTTATAGAACCTAAACGTGATTGCCTTGAGCACCCCATTTAGAAGAATGTGGTACTGTGCACAACCGCGTTCGGACCCTGTGCAGCGGCCAGAAAGCTATGAAAATGAGAAAAACCAATGGAATAACAAGGTAAACACTCACATAAGCATGAAGAACATGGCAATCCACCAAAGACAATATAGAACATGCATCCAATTTCCCTTCTTTTCTTTTTAAATTTTCAAAATCACAAATTAGTGATCACTTAGGGAGGGAGATGTGCACGTGGTGCACAAGGGATAAAGACAATAAAAGGAAGAGGGAGAGTGCTACGTGGAGCACAAAAGGGAGATACACCGCGGGTGTAAAAGGGAGAGGGCACACGTGAGTGTCAAAGGAAAAGGGTAATCAAAGAAAAACAAAAGACGTCCCATTGTGATCATCGATTTGTAGATTATGAAAAATCCATAAAGAATTTTAGAAAATAAAAAGAAAGGAAATTAAAAGGGGGAGAAAGAGCATGTAGATGCTATATGGAGTTGTGATCGCCAGAGACACGCGGGCCTGGAAGGATATTAACAATAAAGAAAAGGAGGTGATCGTGATATAAATACCTTTAGAAGAAGGGGATTTGTGAGTGCAACCTTCTCTTCCAATATGCCGGCCGATGAAGAGAGCTTCCTTTAGATTACCCTTGCAAAACAAATAATAACTAACAAAATATATTGATTAGAAACTGAGGTGTGTAGCATCAAATTCTTAATGGAAATAGCAATAACAACACGAGGGAGAACACACCTTGTTGGTGTTTAGCCTTAAAACCCCTATGCAAAGGATAGGTAAAAAATATGATGATATGAAAAGATGTGCAAGTGTTGCACAATAGGAGATGTGCTAGAGTGCACAAAAGGATATCTGAATGTAATTGAGATGAAAACGAATAAAAAAGAAGGAAAATATGATGCATGAATTAATCTAATGAAGTAAAAGAGAGAAATAAAAGAGAGGATAAGCTTATAGATTTTCTCCAAGAAAGGCTTCAAGATCTTCAATGTTCTTCAAAGAGGAAGGAGCTCCAATTGATGTAGCTTTGAGCTTAAGGAAGACTCACTCTCCTTTCTTAGCTTCTCCTTCTGGCAAAGCTTCCCCAAGATCACCAAAATTCAGCCTTAAACACCCATGGGTGAAGGGTCCTATTTATAGCGTTGGGAAATTTAGAGTTTAATTCCCTCAAAAATATAAAACATGGTTCTAATGGGATTTGGAGAGGGGAATCCTTCCGCCAAGTGTCCGTCCTTATTGCCTTAGAAAGCCATAGGAACCCTTTCCAAATGGAAAAGGAGATTAAAATGAGGAAGGGAAGTGCTGATTTTCGGATTGGATTTCTGAAAGAATCCTCGTCCAACCTAGTGATCGCTAATTAAATACGCGTCAACGCAAAGAGGCACCAATTTAAAATTATTTATGGAAAATTTAGAAATTATCAGAATCGGGAAAGAATTTGTATCCACATGAAAAGACGTGAATTCATAATAATACAAATTTTGGTAGGGATTAAAAGCTCAAAAATAGGAAATGAAATTTGCATCCACCACAGTGGATGCCAATTTGAGAATTTGCATCTATTTAAAGAGGGGTTGACTAAAGAATTGGCGACAGGGTCCAAGACGCGAATTTTATGAACGCAGTCGTCTGGTCGACTGCGATCTGATGAACGCAGTCGTCTAGTCAGCCGCGACTTCAAAAGGTCCCAGAAATCTCAAAAATTGGCGTCTGGAGTTGTTGACTTGAATTCTGAAATTGGCGTCCAAGGGACGGGCGCGAATTAATTGGCATCCACTTGGAGGGATGTTAATTCAAAAAGGCCCTGAAAAATTAGATAAAAATCTTGAAAAAATCTGGAAAACTAGGAAAAATAGGAGACAGTTGTAAATCAAGAAAATGAGAAAAATCACTCAAATAAGTTGATTCGAGGGTCAATTTGGGGCATTATAAGGTGATAGGAGATGTACTCAAAATGATGTTAATTTTGGCATTTCTACAAGCCCATCTTGGGTGTTGATTAAGTTGGGACCCGGGTCTGGAACCCCATCTTAGGTGTCGATGATGCTGGGATACGGGGCTGAGAGCCCGTAATGGGTGTTAATGATATTGGGACCCAGGTCTAGAAGCCCATCTTAGGTGTTGATGATACTGGGACCCAGGCTTGAGAGCCTATTTTGGGTGTTGATGATGCTGGGACGTGGGACTGAAAGCCCATCTCAGGTGTCGATGATGCTGGGACCAGGGGATAAGAGCCCATCTTGGGTGTTGATGATGCTGGGACTTGGGGCTAAGAGCCCATCTTGGGTGTTAATGATGCTAGGACCCGGGGTTGAGAGCCCATCATGGGTGTTAATGAAGCTGGATCCTAGGGCTAGAAGCCCATCTTGGGTGTTGCTGAAGTTGGAACCTAGGGTTGGAAGCCCATCTTGGGTGTTGGTGATGCTGGAACCTAAGGCTGGAAGCCCATCTTGGGTATTGATGATGTTGGAACATAGGGCTGGAAGCCCATCTTGGGTATTGATGCAATTGGAACCCAGGGCTAGAAGCCCGTCTTGGGTGTTGATGCAACTAGAACCCAGGGCTGGAAGCCCATCTTGGGTGTTGATGAAGCTGGGACCCGGGTCTGAAAGCCCATCTCGTGTCTCGATGATGCTAGGACCCGAGGCTAAGAGCCCGTCTTGGGTGTTGATGGTGCTGGGACCCGGGGCTGGAAACTCGTCTTGGGTGTTGATGATGCTGGGTCCTGTGGACACTAAAAAATTCTCACCCCATGTTTACATGCAGGGAATAAAGAAGAGGAGAAAAGAGAAGAGAAGATGAGAAGAAGAAAAGAAGAAAATGAAGCCCCTGAAGTGCCCTTCCAACGGCACACACTCCCTGTGCCCTTCCAACGGCACACCCTTTATGCCCCTTCAACGGCACGCTAACTTGTGCTCTCCAAGCGGCACACTCTCACGCCAACTCCAACGGCACACCAACTTGTGCCCTTCAACGGCATACCCTTTGTGCCTCTCCAACGGCACGCCCTTGGTGCCCCTTCCAACGGCACACCCTCAAAAGCCCCATAGCGGCACACTTTCAAGTGCCTTCCAACGGCACACCCCCCAGTGGCAGCCCTTCCAACGACACACTGCTGAACGCCCCCAGCGGCACACCTTCCAAGTGCCCCTCCAACGACACACTCTCAAAAAAGCCTTCAACGGCACACTCCTAAACTGCCCTTCCAACGGCACACTACTTTGATGCCTCCAGCGGCACACTTTTGGAGCCCCCAGCGGCACACCCCTAGTGCCTCCCTAGCGGCACACCCTCCTTAAGCCTTCTAGCGGCACACTCCTTAAAGCTCTCCAACGATAGCTGCTCCACCCGGCACACTCGCTGCCAGCCCTATCCGGCACAACGGCGGTAAACACGTCGGACACTACGTGTGACCCTCGGCGCGCAACACGGTCGCGTCGAAGCAAGCAAGAACTTGCCGAGCTGTCAGCTTCTGGCTTGAGCACGCAGGCATCCCTCTGGCGGAGACAAGACCAAGGTCAACCTCGAATTGACCGGCGTCGCCAGCGACGTCAACGTGTTCGGAGATATAAAAGCCCTCGCTCAAGAGAGAAGAAGAGAGAGACAGAGATACAGGGAGAGGGGCTGGCTCTCCACAGAGGCTGAACTTCAAGGAGAAGATCCCCTGCGTGTGGATCATGGAAAAATCCACTCTTAAAGGAAAATAATAAGTATGTGTATGCATAAGAGAAAAGAAGAATAATGATGAAAAAAAGGAGGAAAAGAGCACGTGGTGCTACTAAGGAGTGTGATCGCCAGAGGGGTTACCTCAATAAGAAGAAAAGATGATCGCGAATACCTGGTGAAAATAAGATGCGGGATGGATATGAGTTCCTTCCTCCACCTTCTATCGGCCGGCCGATGAAGGGGGTTCTTCCTTTTGATTACCTTAAACAAAGAACAAACAAATAAAAGAAAAGTAGATCAGCCGAGAGTGAATGTAGTATCAATCCAAATAGATAGTATGATGATGAAAATAAGAATATAGCATGCGCACCTTTTTGTTTGGTTTTAAAACCCCTAGAGAATTAGGGAGGGGAGAGAAGATGCAATACTAAAGCAAAAGAAGAAAAGTGTGATGATCGCTGATGATACGATGAAGGCAAACACACAAGGAGGGGGAACCCCTACTGTTCCTGTAAACAGTAAAGGGAAGAACCACCGGGGCAGCAGGAAGCAGAAGGAAGACGATGAAGAAATCACGTGGATGAAGAGAATAACCCTTCTTTGCGCAAAAGAAAACTGCTCTCTGCTCTTCCTCTGATTCGTGGCTAATGGCTCCAGCAATACCCTCCCCGTAACTTCGCGCGAGATTGACTAGGGAATCCTTTTATAAGGTCTCGATCACAGATAAGCATGGATTTGGGAAGATAAGAATAAGCAATGATCATCAAAGGCAAGGACTCTAGTTCCCCGATCGAGCAAGGTGATCAAGAAAAGTAGGGAACTCTTCAGGAAAGATGAGTTTAAGCAGGACACGAAAGGGTGAAGACGACCTACTCAAGGGCGTCAATTCAGAATTGACGACCTGCTCAAGGGCGTTACTTCAAAACACGACCATGATCAGGGCGTCACTTCCTGGATTCAATTTTGGTAATAAAAACCTTCTTTATTTGAAAATTACAAAAAGACGCCTGAAGCAAAGGCGTTAAACAAAACACGTCCTATGGAAGGACGTTAATCATTGATTTTCAATCAGGGTGGGACTCGTAAAACACCAGGAATTGACGCCCTTACAATTGGTCGTCCTTTCTTTAGAGTGCGCCTAAGGCAAGGCCGTTAATTAAAACACGCCCTAGGCAAAGTCGTGAATCACAAAAAATGCACAAAATGCGAAGAAAACACACAAAAATAGAAAATCTTTATTTTATGGAAATATTGAAGTTCACCTTGGGGTATTATCATAGTGACATGAGATTTGATCATCATAGCGTCAATTTTGGCGTGTCTACAGCTGCCCCGCCTTGGCGTCTGCTTTGGAAGGGAGTGAGACAAAATGGAGAGAAAGTGCAACAAACGGAATGAAGTGGAACGAACTGATAAGTAGATGCCAAGGTGTGATGTGACACGCCTCAGATACTAAGTATTGGAAATCTTTCCAAGATTCTGAGTGAAACAACTCCGAGTAATTCCAAGGAAGCATCAATTTGCTGGATAAAGGAGACTAAACTAAGTAAATAAAAATGTGCGCATAGGCACGACAGGGAGACACCATTGGAGAGCGGTTACCAGCCAATGTGGACGTGCTACATCCAAGGTAGATTTGCAGAAAAATAAAGAGAATTGAGATGAAGACCCAGCAAAGGGACATTTTCAAAGAACTAGCCTGAGCGGCTTCAGAGAGAATAAAGTACTCGATTTGGAATGGATTATCTCATGTCAACTCAATCAAGAGCGAGTGACCTTCATTATTACCATAATATGAAGATTTTCATGAAGCTCAAAGTCCTACATGATGCATGCTGGGCTAAAAGAAAAAAGATAAAACAAACTAAAAATAGAAAATAATCAAGGATAATATTGCTAAGCCATCTAGATTTGGTCAAGAATCCAGATCTCTGAGCTGACACTAAGTCGAAGCCCGTTTGTCCGCGTATCAACTCAGAAAGTGGAACCATCGTCCCAGACTTTGAATGACTCAACGGCATATCCGTGTGATCAAGACTCTCCTAGAATTATCACCGTTTTTGATGAAGGGGAACTCAAATTCCAGGTTCATCAGAACCACAAGGTCCTTGATATGCTATAATAACGTAGATACCATATAGTAACAATGCTTACAGGAAATAAATACAAGAAAAGAATGATTCTACTCCCACGAGTGACCCATGTATCTCGAACCTGCAATCTTCTGCACTTGAAAGTTCATTAGTTCTCATAACAATGATCAGAAATAACCCTCAAGATATGATCATAAGTGCTTAATAAAAAAGCAATTCCAACCAAAGAATAGCACTTAAGTTCATTAAAGCACATAGAGGAGTTAATCATGTGAGCAAATAAAATCTTGACTGGAAGGAATGGTGTCAAAAGCATAAAAGGTGTCTGATATCAGGGCGTCAAAAGATAAAAAAATGCCCTTCCACTAAGGCGTTAAACGCACCGAGAGTTTCAAGAATAAGACGTCCCATACAAGGGCGTGAAATAAAACATGACCTCGGTCAAGTCGTCAATTAAACAATTGACGCCCCAACAGAAGACGTTAATTAACCACCCGCTTCCGATTCCAAATCGAAAGCAAAACCCAATCCTAATGGCAATCAATCTTCCAACTCCGAACAGCCTTAAGACCCTTCAGACCTCCATAAAAGGAAGGAACCTCTCTAGATCAATCAAAACAAATTCATCGAATCCTGCTTCTTCTGCTTCTTCTGTTCCTTCTATAGGCACTGCAACTGTCCAAGCCCTTCCTGCAGACCGAAGATGGAGAGAGTCATCAAGAGATCCAAGATTTCAACTCCCAGATTATCTGAGATCAATGGGCACATCAGCAACCGCATTGCATTAAATCAAGTAAGTTTAACTGGTTGATGTCCCTTCTGTTTTATCTTTCTTCGGTTCTGTTATTCCACTTCTTCTCATCCTCTTCTCTGCTTGTCTTTTCTGTTTCCTTTCTTTTCCACAGGAATATCCTAATATCCCAAGAGCCCGGAGATTCATCAAAATTAAGTGGCTGCCTCTTATTCTTTCCAAGTTTTCTTCAGATATGAGGGTTCACTTCTCTAGATGGCATCTTCTAGGCCTAATAACCCATGCAAAACACTATGACCAAATCCACTTAGATTGGGCTGCCATAGGAGCTCTAACTGAAATATGGCACCCTTCCACTCACACCTTCCTATTCTCAACCTTTGAAGCCACCATCCTATTGGCAGAATTAGAGTTGATCTTGGGCTTGAAGAGGATGAAGCAAGGTGATGAAAAGAAGATGGCCATCATGCCAAAACCAATCTCCGCACATGAACTATTAACCACATTGATACCTAGCCCAAACTTAGTGAATCAAATCAAGGTCACTAAAGGAATTAATCTTCTAAAGCTTGCCTCATGGGTGTACAAGAGAGCGGATCAAGCTAAAGAAGAAGAAGAGATCGAACGGGTGACGAAGGCCTTCGTGGTATGCTTAGCAGGAGCACTCTTATTCCCATCCACGGAAGATTTCTTAGAGGAGGCCCAATTAAGCGCAATAGTGAGCTTATGGGAAGGAGAGAGAGTTGGACCGGCTATCCTAGCCTATCTCTATAGTGGGCTTACCTCGGCGGCGATGGGAAGGCCCATCTACGGATGCATGCTAGCTCTCTCTAGTTGGGTAGATCTCCACTTCAAGTTCGATCCATGTGATGAGGCCCAACAATCCTCAAGAATCTTCTCAAAGAGCCCAATCTCTTACATGACCGGTTCACTTGGGATAAGCAATAGGGTGACGAACCGGATTCCTCAGATTAAGAAGAGAGTGGAATGGAGAGAACACCTCAAAGTAATGCCAAAGAACCTCTTCACTTGCGCCCCGGGAATACTCAAGACTCAAGAACTCTGTGCAAGATTTTCTCCCGGGACGAACCTTCGACTCATAGGCGCTTCAGAATTTATCTTGTATAACTCACATCGTTGCCTTCCTCAACTCGGGCTTCCCCGGCGAGTATTCGAAGATCCATCTCATCTCCCTCCGATCAAGACACGGGACCTCGGCAGCAATGAGGATGGAGAAGAATGCACAACTATCCAAGCTCTGTGGAAAATCAACAAGACTCATCATCCTGTGGAGAACTTAGAAGAAGACAGAGAACAGTGGAAGTCTTATGTAATAGCTGTAAGAAGCTTGAGGCCCAAAGTGGATCATTGAAGCAATGTAATCTTTTCCTTTCAATAAATCAATGATAATTTTCTGATTGAGCCAATAACACAGTGATTCTGATCAATTCTTCCAATAACTTGCGGTTCTGTTGTAAATAACGACTCAGTCAATGTCGTGAATTCACAAAGTGACGCCTCAACCAATGTCGTCTTCAATGATTGATTTCTCCTAACTGACGCCTTCACCAATGGGCGTTAAATGAATAACGTCTTAAGACAAGGCGTTAATTCGATCTATATTCCAAAAAGTATTCGTTGAAATTCCAAAAGTAACGCCTTCAGAAAAGCCACGTTTTATATAAATAACGCCTCAGACATAGTCGTTACTCAGAAACAGTAATCATTACTCCCATCACATCAATCAATCCCTATTGAATGCGTCTGACGACGGTTATCATTCCCCATGCAAACAAAAATAACGCCTTAAGAAATATCGTCAATTATCAAGAAACGCCCTGGTTTCAGTCGTTAATTCCATAAGACACTGCCTTCCTTAAGTCGTGAATTCTTTTTGACCGTTCGACTTAACTTTCCCTCCTTTCTTCTTCTTCCTTCGTTCTCTTTCCCTCTTTCTCTCTCCCACTGCAACCCTAACCGAACCCAACCCCATCTCTCTCATTCTCTCTCTCTATCTCTCTCTCCCCTCTACACACCCTAGCCCTAGCCATGGCCGGTGGACTCAAGCGACAGAGGGTGGCCGCACCAGTGGTGGTGGACCTGGAAGGCGAGCATGCCGACGAGGAGGCTCCCCCCGCGGCGGCCAAGGAAGATCCGGCGGCCGAGGAGACTCCGACGGCGACAGCCAGCGACGAGGCCGAAGGACAAGACAAAGAAGAAGAAGATGATGATGGCGAAGACGAAGAGGGTAACGTAGAGGGAGAAGACGGCGGTGAGGAGGAAGATGGTGACGGCGACCACGAAGACGGTGATGAGCCACCGGCCACGGCGGCGGCCGCTCCTCGCCCCGGTCAACTCCGACGGCCTCGTCAGCCACGCCCTCCACGGGAAGAACCCAAACGCCACAAGGTAGGCCCCCAACCCAATTTCCATTTTTTTTCAAATTTATTTTATTTTTACCTCAATTTCCATAGCCCTCGGGTTAGAAAACCTGCAACTCAGAAAGAAGACGCCCCCAGGGGTGTCGTGAGTTAAAGAACAGACGCCCATACCTGCGGTCGTGAATTCATTTTATTTCCTGAAAAAAAATAATTGACATTATGAAAACACGCCCTAGAGCATGTCGTCCATTTAAATTATCATTTTTTTCATATCAATCATGCTGTTAATTCCGTGCATTTGTTCAATTATATATTTTTCCATGATTTATATCGCATGCTGTTTTTATTTTATTTTCACAACCCTGGAAAACAACACCCTCCACCGGGGCGTCAATTCAACAGATAACGACCATAGGGATGGTCGTTCATTTCATTAATTCCAGAATAAATTTAAAACCCAAAAATCCATTTTAACAGAAAACGCCCTACACAGTGGGCGTTACTTAATGAAAGGACGACCCTGGGACGGGCGTTAATTGAAAATCCTTGTAGAAATTTAGAAATTAACCTCAGAACCACGCCCCCCACCGGGGCGTTTCCTAGATAAACAACGAAATAGGGTAGGTCGTTAATTAAATCAAACATCAACATCTCAAACCAAGGCAATTAAGTGAATTTCAACAAGAATAATTGAACAATTAAACCAAAATTTCTTTCTTTATGTGTGCAGGGGTTGATGAGGACACGGATCTCTTGGGTCATGGTCCGAGCAGCATATTACGGCCTCCCCGAGTTCCAGAGAGCCAGGGTAGATGCTATGGGGTTTGGGGCTTTCCTTAGCATAGAGCCAGTCAGACCCGACCTACCACTTATCCAGGTTCTGAGGGAGAGATGTGATAGGACTAGCCGGGCATTCCTGATGCCTTGGGGGCATATGGTTCCTACCCTATAGGATGTAGCTAGGATCACGGGACTTAGGGTAGACAGGGAGGCAGTGAGCGGGATCACCTTACCAGACTATACCAGGCTCGCCCAGAGGCTGCTAGGGCTAGAGATGGTCTACGAGACACCTAGCGAGTGTAAGACTATCTTCCGCACCAACCTGACTACAGTGATGGGCTTAGGGGATGCTAGGCATAGGTCAGGGGAGTCCTTAGAGCGATTCTCACAGAGATTGATCGATGGGGCTAGGGCAGTCTATTGCCAGGACCCAGCTGACAGAGAGAGAGCAGACCGAGACTTGAGGAGGTTCCTACTGCTGCTGCTCGGGAGGCTATTGCTCGGGACGAAGGGCGACGTCATCAACTGCCGGTTCCTAGGGATCCTCGAGGATTTAGAGGGAGTCGGCAGATACGCCTGGGGAGCGGCGCTGCTGGCGCACATGATGGCCGACCTGTCCACGGGGACAGGACGAGAGACGACTGTCAGTGGCTTCTCACCTTTTCTTCAGGTATGCATTTCTTTTTTTCCTTTTTTTTTCTTTTACTTTATGCATGTGAATGCCTTACTAATGCAATGCATGGATGCAGGTTTGGAGCCATCTGTACATGCCTATGGGGCGCGCTGACCCACGGCCAGGAAGTGAGGGAGCTTTCCCTCTAGCACGGCGCTGGCTGCCGGTGGTTTTCAGTGCCCCACTCGGCTACGAGTTATGGGTGCTACGGAGAGAGTTTCGTGACTTCCCTCCCTCGCTGGTATGAATGATGCATTTTTTTTATGTTTTTATTTGAATTTATTATGATTATGATGAGATGACATGCATGTCCATGGATGCAGGTGCGATGGAGGCCTTACGAGGGGATGACTGACGAGGGCCAGCCATGGGTCGTAGCAGGGCGACCTCGCTTTGAGCATGAGCTTTGGGTTCATTGCTTGAGTGAGATCGAGCCGTTACGGCTCAGACTGGTGATGAGGACCCTGGGCCTACACCAGGAGTGGATAGAGGTCGGGGAGCCACGAGGGATCGGGAAGAAGACGCGCGGTCGCACGAAGGCGATCGACTGGAGAGTGCGGTTCGAGGAGCAGTACGCCGACTGGTGGTGAGGCGGGACCTGAGTCACCTCGCGGGCGACTGACAGCTCCGAGTACCTCCGGCGCTACTGGGAGGTTTACGCCGGCCGACCCCAGATGAGGGTCTTAGGGGTATGTATGAATGCAATTATTTCTAAATTAAATGCAAATGCTTATGTATTTCCATTATGCGACTAACATGAAAATGGATGCAGGATGCACGGGACATAGCGGCGATGGATGCCCAGGCACATCTACACAGCCTGGAGGACCAGCTAGCTGCCACACGAGCCGACCTCGAGACCCTGGTGAGTGTTTAAATTATTTCTATATGCAAATGAATTTTTGTTGAATTATTGATGATTAGCTACTGACAATTTCACTAAATGCAGCGTGCCCAGCAGGGAGCCGCAGGGAGAGATACGGGAGAGGTCTCTAGCTCGAGGGGACCCAGTGCAGAGGTGACCGCACTAGCAGAGCAGCTAGCGGGAGCGGTCACACGGACCGAGGCTGCAGAGCGCGACCTCACCTCACGGGTAAGTTCCAAAACTCAAAACCTCATTCAATTATTGATTATATATTTCATTGTGCACTGATGAAATTCATTTTTCAGACTGAGGAGCTTCGAGCCGCTCTTGCTTGCGTCTGCGAGGGACAGCAGGCGATGTCTGCCCAGGTGAGTGATTTACTTTATTGCTTATCTCATGAATTATTGAACTGTGGAACTGATGATTTATTTACCTGTTTGCAGACCAGACAGTTACAGGCGGCACGTACCCAGCCTGCCCTGGCCGGGACAGAGCTGGCGATCCGCGAGCAGCGAATTACAGAGCTGGAGCGATCCTTGAGGCGACGGGAGGAGCTGCCTCAGGACGTGGCAGAGCTGCGGGTTGCCCTTGAGCTGGAGCGACGAGAGCACGCTCGAGAGCGGGAGGAGCACTTGGCGGACCGTGCCCGTCACCACGAGCTACAGCAGACAGAGCGTGCCCGGTACCAGGAGCAGGTGGCAGCACGCGAGCGTGAGCTGGCAGACTCGAGGACCCAGCTGGTCCTTTCTCAGGAGCGGCTACGAGTTGCTGAGGAGCGTCTCCAGCGAGGGCATGAGCGAGCTCGTGCTGCGGGGTACTCCTTCACCAGCTCCACCTTTGTGGCGGGTTCTTCTCTTCGAGAGAGGAGCGAGGCAGGGGGCCAGGCTCGAGTTCCAGCTTCTTCTCGGGGGCCCATGCCTCCTCCACCAGCGCCTCCTCGGGACGGCGAAGATGAGGTAGAGAGTAGGAGAGAGGAGGGTGGAGGCGAGAGCTGAGAGACTTACTTGTACTTCTCCACCCTCACACATGTACTCGGATATTCATGATGTATATATATATATGAGATTGACATCTTTTTGTTACCTGAGCACTTGTGTCGTTGTGTACTTTTCTTTTCCACATTCTTTGTTTTACCTTACTCTGCCCTGTACCTGCAGCTGCGGTCCACACTCAAATAAACAGGTTAATTCATCTGTTCGACTCGGCCCCTTGCTCCATAAGCAAGGGGTGCCTTTACTTTTGACCTGGATAGCGGGTCAAGGGGCCAAGCCTTTAATTGAATAAGGCAAATGAAATAACCAATAAAGGGAGATGCAACACGCAAGCACACGTATGCAAACAATAATTAAGATGCCCTATGCAATAATGCAAGCACGCACATGAAGAATAACCCCCATTTCCTCTTTTCTTTTCTTTTTATTTTCTTCATATTTTATATTTTTTTTCTTTGATTTTTCAAAAGACGCGTCTTAGATTAGGTCGTTATTTAAATAAAAGACGCCCAAGGTAACGGCGTGAATTTGAAAATGTTTTCGAATTTTGAGAGAGCAACGACCTGGGAGGGGACGTTATTTTGAAGGAGACGACCTTAATAAAAGGCGTAAATTAAACAAAAAGCGCCTTAATCGAAGGCGTTAATTTAAATTTTTTTCAAAATGGGTTGACAAGGCTACCCAGACCGTGGGTCCTACACGGTTACCATTAAAAATTCATGAACCTTTCTTGAGTAATTAAAAGGGAGTTGACGTGATAATGATTAACTTATATTCGAGATTTCGCACGGTGCAATCTCCTAGGTCTGTCTCGACCATTCTGCTGGTTTATGATTTACCACAAAGGAAGAGATGGAAGAAGATATAAGGAAGCCCATAAGGGATTCTGAGATGCCCGAAGCAAAGCTACCTCCCCTGCCCTATGCCTGTTGGGGTTCGGTCTTTGGCTTAGGGAAACTTTGTTGCCTTTTGCCTCTTTTATATTGCATGCATACGCCCAAGATTTTCCTTGCGGGGACTTTGCCCTCTTGACATACTTTTCTTTTCACCATTTGACTTTCACTTTGGAATTGATTTGCATTGATAAATAAAAACCTAATTGTACTTGGGCTTTTGTGGCATTTGTGTTCCCTTTTGGGCCTTGACTTCCACCTACTAGGGCGGCGAGTAGGCTTGGCGTATCTACCTCGAGGCATCCCTTCCTCCCTTATGGGCCGAAGAAGGAAAGAATGGGTATTGTCTTCACCTTTAGTCACGTTTTGACTTTCCGTCGGATTTTGCACCGCTTGAGTTCAAGAATAAAGCGTGTTAGTGTGTGCGGGTGTCAACCCCATTTTAAGCTAACAAGACGGGTGAATGAATTCTGAATTTTAACCTTTCGGACCTTGCTTCCTTACAACCGTGGCAACCATCTGGAAAACTTTCATTCTTTTGGTCTTTGAAGAATTTCTATTTTTTTGGATTTTGAAAATATATATATTTTTTGGTTTTGGAAACATATTTTTTTTGATTTTAGAAATATATATTTTTTTGGATTTTGAAAATATATATATATATATATATATATATTAGATTTTGGAATCAAGGGTAGTATTTCTTAAGATACAAACCATTCCAAGGGTGAGTTAGCTCTTCTCCCTCAGCATTAATTAATTTGTAAGCGTTGCCAGGATAAACAACTTTTATAACAAAAGGTCCTTCCCAATTTGGTTGGAGTTTTGAGCGGGGTCCACCAGGCTTTACAAAGATTCTCTTGATTACCATCTCACCGACTTTGAATTTTCTCTCAATTACTTTCTTTTGATAAAAACGTGACAGCCTGTTTTGATAAACGCGCGCATGCTCAGCGGCGACCAGACGCTTCTCATCGAGGAGTTCCAATTGAGTAAGGAGCGAATCGCGACGCTCATCAATAGGGAGTTCCTTGTCCAATTGTACTCGCAAAGATGGAATGAGAGTCTCATAAGGGACTACCGCCTCCATTCCATAAGTAAGGGCGAAAGGGGTTTGCCCAGTGGGGGTACGAATGGAAGTGCGATAGGCCCAGAGAGCTTCAACTAGCTTGTCCGGCCAATCCGAGAATTTATAAGCCTCGCACGTCTTTTTAACGATTTTGATCAAAGTCTTATTAGTGGCCTCTGCCTGGCCATTGCCCTGCGGATAATAGGGAGAAGAATGATGCAATGCAATGTTATACCTGTTGCAGAGATCCTTGAGCTCTTGGGAGATAAATTGAGGTCCATTGTCGGTGACGATGGTACTCGGGATGCCGAACCTCGTGATGATGTTCTTCATTATGAACTTGCAGACAGTTGACGCTTTAATCTCCACGTAAGCTTCCGCTTCCGCCCACTTGGTGAAATATTCCGTTGCCGTCAGGATGAACAACTTTTGCTTGGTCAGGAGGTTCGAATCACCAAGAGGTCCAATGATATCAAAAGCCCACATGGAGAAAGGCCATGGGGAGGACATGGGATGGAGTGAGGAAGCAGGAGAATGAATTTTGTCGGCGTGCAGTTGGCACTTAACACACCTTCGAACATAGATAGAGCAATCCTCTTCTAGAGTTGGCCAATAGAAGCCTAGCCTAAGGATCTTCTTAGCTAACATCTGGCTGTTCACATGACCACCACACACTCCTGAATGCGCCTCTTCCACAACCTTCCAAGATTCATCATCGTCGAGGCATCATAATAAAACACCCGTGAGCCCTCTTCTATAGAGCACACCTCCAACCAAAACATAACGTTGAGTCACTCTTCTAATTGCTTTCCTTTCTTCCACTGTGGCCTCCTCGGGATAGGATTGATCATTGCAATACCTGGCAATCTCATAATACCAAGGTTTCTCTTTGTCAGCCAACTCTTCTTGCCAATCCAAAAGCATGACCTCTTTGCCTTTAAGAGCTTCCTTCTGCCTGACCTTCTCGAGCACCTTATCCCTAATATCGAGGAATGCACGATCCTTAATAGCTGGAGTGTCACGCTGATGAATCAGAGGAACATGAAAATCACGCTCAGGAGGGAAGACTAGAGCAGAGGCCAAAGAAGCAAGAGCATCGGCTAGGATGTTCTGGCTACGAGGAACATGAACAAAGATTAACTTGGTGAAGAGTTTGGCATAAGCTGAAGCAAGTTCCTGGTAGGGCTTGAGCTTAGGATTGATAGTGCGGCACTTGACAAGCACCTGGCGTAGAATGAGCTGACTATCACCCATAATTCGCAAGTGAGTAACACCATATTGATGAGCGGTTTGAAGACCGGCCAAAAGAGCCTCATACTCAGCTATATTGTTCGTGACAGGGAAAGTAAGCCGAGCAGCAAATGAGATGGTGACCCCTTCTGGTGTTAAAAGAACCATGTTGATCCCTCTTCCTTGGGAATTTAGAGCTCCATCAAAATGTAACGTCCACATAGAATCGTGGGGTCGATTAATGGACATCAGTTCTTCATCTGGAAACTCTGAATTGACAGGATCAAATCGGGGTAGAGGGTGGTGAGCAAGATGTTCGGCAATGGCGTAGCCTTTGATTGCTTTCTGTTGAATGTAAGTGATGTCGAACTGTGACAGGAAACTTTGCCAGCGTGCTAATCGATCAGTAAGAACATATTTTTCAAGAAGGAATTTAATCGGATTCATGCGTGCAATGAGGTGAACCTCGTGAGCTAAGAAATAGTGTTTTAACTTCTGAACTACCCAGACTAAAGCAGCGCAAGTCTTCTCCATGGCTGAGTACCTCTGCTCACAAGGGTTTAGAAGTTTAGACAAGTAGTATGCTGCCCTCTCCTTTCCTTCTTCGTCCACTTGAGCTAAGACAGCACCTACGGAGTCATCCAGGATAGAAACATAGAGAATAAGTGGTTTGCCTGGAATCGGCGGCCTCAGGACAGGGGGATTGGCCAAATAATCCTTCAATCCGTCAAAGGCTGCCTGACACTTGTCATCCCAATTAAACTTGACTCCCGGCTTAGTAAGCTCGTAGAACGGCCTGCATCGTTGTGAGTGCTGGGAGACAAAGCGGCGAATAAATTGCAATCTCCCGATCAATCCTCGAACTTCCTTCAAATTCTTGGGAGGAGGCATATCTCTAATGGCCTTCGCCTTGTTGGGATCAACTTCAATTCCCCTTTTGCTGACAATGAATCCAAGCAACTTTCCTGAAGAAACGCCAAATACGCACTTCTTGGGGTTCATCTTCAATTGATATTCTCGTGATCTTTGCAAGACTTTAGCTAGAACCCCAGGATGCTCAATCCTTGTCCTTGATTTCACAACCAGGTCATCCACATACACCTCAATATAAATATGAATCATATCATGAAAAATTGTCATCATAGCCCTCTGATAGGTGGCTCCAGCATTCTTGAGTCCAAAGGGCGTGACCACATAGCAGTAAGTACCCCATGGCGTAGTGAATGATGTTTTCTTCTGATCCTCTTCAGCCAGACGAATCTGATTGTAACCTGAAAAACCATCCATGAAAGAGAGAGTCTCAAATCCTGCTGTGTTATCAATCAAAACATCGATATGAGGGAGGGGGAAGTCATCTTTAGGACACGCACGGTTGAGGTCCCGAAAGTCTATGCAA
This sequence comes from Amorphophallus konjac, assembly GCA_022559845.1. NCBI lineage: Eukaryota > Viridiplantae > Streptophyta > Magnoliopsida > Alismatales > Araceae > Amorphophallus > Amorphophallus konjac. Next base: position 303,412,609 of record CM040120.1, read on the forward strand.
ATTCAAACCTTTCCATCTTTCTTCATGACCGGGACGATGTTGGCCACCCAATTCGGATAGAGGACAACTCTAACAAATCTAGCCTTATGGAGCTTGTCGACCTCTTCTTTCATTTTTAAAGCCATGTTAGGGTGGAAACGTCTCAACCGTTGCTTGATCGGGACAGACCCTGGCTTAAGTGTAAGCCGATGTTCAACGAGCGCAGGGTCTAATCCAGGCATATCCTCATAACTCCACGCAAACGTGTCCTTGTATTCTTGAAGTACCAAAATAAGCGCCTCCTCTTCGGAGGGCGGTAAGTTCTTTGAAATGAGGACAATCCTAGGGTCTTCCTCGGTACCCAAATTTATTTCTTTGGTAGGCTCTTCTACAGAGGCTGATGGTTCATCGAATCTCCTCATACCACTGGCAAAAGCATCAGCTTCATCCTCATATTCTTCATAACTTTCATCCCCCTCTTCAATAGGGTCTTCATCATTCATGATCTCATAGACACCAAAACCCTCATAAGAAACATTAGTATCCTCATATTCTAACTCTGGCAGGATAATCGGATTCTCTACAAATTCAGGAAGAGCTAAACAAGCCTGGCACCTTCTGGCTAATTCCAACAGAAACCTGCGGGGAATCTGCTTACCCTTGGACTTCTTATGAAAATCTACCCCATGAATTTTATTAGAGGAAGAAGAACAACTAGCTTGATTGAAGGAAGGAGGTGAAAAAGTGGATACAGGAGGTGATACAGAAGGAGACCCCTCACCAGAGGGGAAGAAATGATTTATCAATGAATCATGAAAGAGTGGCCCCTGGGTCGGGACACACTCGGAAAAGAGATAAGAAGTCTCCTCAACGGAGATGGAGGACTGAAGAGTTGGAATTTTGACGTTTTTTTTCATTTTTATCTTTATCTTTATTTTTATTTTCCTTTTCTAGAAGAAAACAATGTGAAGGGAGAATAGCAGGAGGAGTGGAGATTGAAAGTTTGGAAAAAGATTGAATTAGAGATGACCCGCGTGGGGGTGTGATGGAGAGTTTGGAGAATTGCTCGAGGAGCAAGGGAGGAATCGGGAGAGAAATCTGTAGTAAATCTGGAGAAAAGCTGATCATAATTGGCAGCGATCTCGGCACGCGAGAGAACAATTGAGAATGTAGAGAGGCTAGAAGAGACGGATGCATAGAAGTGAGAGAGAAAAGGCCGGCCCACAGCCTGTCTATTGTAAATCCTTCTTCATACGGAACATCTGGCTCTCCAGTGTCAGTGTAGTCACTCAGTAACTGCCTCTTGTCCGTAATCACAGCCGGCTTTTCAATCAATTCATGTATTAGGGGCGGCCATTCCGGATCAGTTGGCATAAAGAGACGGCTCAAGGCAATAGTAATATCATACATATCGAACCATCTATACCAATCACACTCTGGATCATCCATCTTTCTTCTTTTATCAGGCCTTAGAGATTCCAGGGCTTTATAGGTGGCCAATGGTGCAATATGGCGAGTAAACTGTCTTGCATGAACATCTTGACAGTCTAGAATAGAGGTGATTATTGTAGTCTGCTCATGATTCTGAACGCCACCCGTGACAAAATGTGTCTTCAATGTCCAAGTAAGCGGCTGGCGATCTGTCTTCAAGGTGGATGTCATAACTGCCCATGGTTCATCTTCATTTTTGCCCGGCCCTTTGTAGCCCAGGCCGCCTCGTGTAATCAATTTCTGAGGCTTAATAGGCCTAGTCCTGCCTTGACAACTGGCACCCAGACCTTTGCCGTTTTGATACCCCATTTTCATTAGAATTTTCCAGCCAGGGGTGTTTATCATGCTTTTCTTCTTCCTCCCCTTGGAAGGCAAGGGTGTCATAGCAACTGTCGTGACAGTCTCAGGCGACATTGGCCGTGGGTGAGGGAGGTCTAGCATTGATAGCAACGGCTTGTTGGCAGGCCAAATAGAAGGAACTGATGAAGCCAAGTGTATATCTTCCTCTGGCAGAATAGGCATACTGGTAACTTTGATAATGCGGCCCTTATGTGGAAACTTAAGGCATTGATGATTTGTAGAGGGCACTACATCGAGCTGTTGAATGTAGGGGCGGCCCAGAATGCCGTTGAATGTCGGATCCATGTCCAAAATATGGAAATCGACCGTGATTGTGGCCGGACCCAAACTGACTTTTAATGTGATCATGCCTAGAGGAGGCTTCTTAGTATTGTCGTATGCTGTGACTGTTATAGTAGATGGCCGAATCTGGTTCTCTGGAATGCCACATAATTTCAAGGTGCTAGGGGGCAAGACATTGATGGATGCCCCAGTGTCCACCAAGCATTATTTTACAGCCACCTTATTGATGTCGACTGTGATGCATAGAGCGTATTTCCTTGCTGGGAGTGGTGCTAGTTCATGCTCATGAAAAATGATAGCCGGCTGACTGCTAGCGGGCGTTAAAACTGTAGTTATCTGCTCAACAGGGATGTCTTCATTGACCATAACTTTTTGCAGATACTCTTTCAGAGCTAACTGGTGAGTGGTGGACCTTTTGATTAATTCTAGGATTGAAATTCTTGTTGGAGTTCGGTCCAAGTGCTTTAACAAATCATACTGAGTTCCTGGCACTGACTCTTGTTCTTGTTCTTGTTCATTAGGCCCCTGCACGGGCTCTTGCTCTCTTTGGGGAAAGATGCGTTGGAACATCCGTCCACTGCGGAGCGGCGCCATGTTTTGCCGCGCCTCTGTCGGGGCAGGTAAAGGAGGAGGGTTGGAAGAAGAGGAGGGTGCGTTGGTGTTAAGAAGTGGTGGAGGGGTGTTTGAAGAAGGAGCTTCCGTAAGAGGTGTTGGTGAGGAGTTCAAGGAAGAAGCCCCCGCAGGAGGCGTAGGAGTAGGAAGGGGTGCCCGAGTGTGAGAAGAGTTAGTGAGTGGGATAAGGAGAGATCTGGGCACAAAAGGTGAAGGAACTGATGGTGGAGGGATCCTTGCCGATGGAGGAGTGGTGGTAGCGGGTGTAGCGGGTGTTGGTGATGGGCAGATAAGGAGCGGCCTGGATGGCAAAGGCGAAGGGTTGGTGATGGACGATGGAGTTTGCTGTGTGGTATGCGGGGGCGGTAAGCGGGTAAGGAGAGGTCGGGTTGGCAAGGATGGAGAATTGGTGGGTGCAGGTGGATTAGCGGGTTGCTGAAGGGATCGGCTTATTTGGGGGGTAGAAGAAGAAGGAAGGGTGCGCAGGAGGCGCGGAGGTTGATTGGAATTGTGATGAAATGCCCTGACAGAGGCGTTCTCTTCGTGCCAGCCCTGCCCTCTCTCTACTTCACGGAGAGACGTGATAGGGTTTACATGCTGGTTCGACGGGTGCTCCGGCAGTGGATTGTGGACAATCCCCATATCCTGCTGAGGTGCTGGAGCTTGCTGCTGTACTTGCTGAGCTGGTTGTTGCGGCTGCTGAGCCTGCTGTTGCCGAGGAGGCCTCCTTTCTTTCATAGTGGCGATAAACTACCTCATCTCATCCCAGTTGATACCGCCCTGGTCATTTAAGTCATAAATATAGTCCTTGAAGTGGAAGTAACGATCAATATTGTGACCAGGAGAGCGGTGGAAAACACAATAACGGGACGTGTCAACATTAGCGGGCCACGCTGTTCTTTCTCTTGGCAACATGAGCAGGTTGGCGGCCATTAAGGCATTGAAAATATCCGGGAGACTTTCTGGGAGTGGGGGATAGTGGGCCCTTTTGGGGCCAAGTGGTCTCCTTTGCTGTTGTTGTTGCGGTCCATAATTAGTGGGTGGCGGTACTTGGTGGTATTGTTGCGGAGCTGGAGGGTCAGCGCGGGGCGCTTGATTTTGTGGCGGAGCAAAGGAGGGTTGAGATGCGAATTGGTGTTGTCGGGGTGAATTAAAGAGGGTGCCTTGTGATGGAGGTGGCGGGGGTCGTGGGTTAGATTGGCGAAAAGGTGTGGGGTTACCGACCGCGCCAACTTGCTCATTTATGACGGTGCCCTCAGTCGTGGGCCCGCTATTGTTGACATTTGTATTCTTCTTAACCAACCTTGGTTTTGGCTCAAACATGCCCATGATGGGCGAATCTTTCATTTGAGTCTGAATATAACGAGCTCTTTCATAGAGCTCCTCCATGGTGGTCAATCTGTTCATAGTCAGTATATGCTGGAACTGAGGGGTTGCATTGGATATAATCATCTTAACTTGTTCCGGTTCTGATAAGGTATCTTTCAACTTCTCGGCCATTGACCGCCATCTATCAGCAAATATGATGAAGTCCTCCTCGGGCTTCATTTTCTCTGCAACCAAATCTGTAACTGAAAGCGAGGGTCCAACCTGGTCCCTATATTTCTGCAAGAATTTCCTTTGAAACACATCGAAATCACTAGCATCTGCCGGATCCAGGGAATAGAACCACTCGAGGGCTGGCCCCTCTAAAGATCTTCTAAACAAATAAGCCAATGAGGCTTTGTTGCCCTGCCAAAAAGACGTTTCATACATAAAAACCTTCAGATGGATAAAAGGATTACCAGTGCCATTGTATCGCCGAAAGTTTGGCATCGCAGAAGGTGGTAAATGGAAAACTGGCAATGTAGGGAGAGAGATCTCTGGGGCATTCTTGGCTGCAGTAACCTTGTTGAGTTTTTCTTCCATGCTAGCCAATTTCTGAAGGAGCAAAGCGTTAGTGTCTGACTCGACCGGGGCCGAATTTGGAATGAAGGTATTTGGCATAGGCGTCCTTAGAATTTGGGGAGGTTGAAAGAATTGGGGCCTAGCCGCTGAGTAGCTCGCCTGTTGGGCCGGTATGGCCGCTCCAGGCGTAGGTGGACAAGAGGGGGGTTTGTGCAAGACCGCCTGGTCATTTGTGAGGTGATGACCACTCTCGGCCGGAGGGGGATTGGAGGATGAAGAGGGAACGGACTTCCCTTTCAAAGCGGCCTGAACTGCCTGCCGCTAGGAGTCATCTAATTGAGATAGAGCATTAATCAAATCAGTAACATTGAAGGATGGGGAAGGGTTCCCTGAAGTGTTGGAGGGTAAAACCTGAGAGGGCACAACCTCTTGAGTAGTGGTATCAACCACATGAACTTGAGGATAATGAGAATGAGGAGGAGGGTAATTTCCTTCATGGTAGATAGAATCTTGGGGAACCTCATATGATTGACCAAAAACGTTCTCCTCCACATCATCATAGGAATATCCGTAGCTTGCCATGTTGATAATCTTACCTGAACGGAGTTGCATGCTTAAAAAGAGAGAAAGCTTTATGAATGAATTATCACACAATCAATCACCCAATCAAAACAAGCTTAAGCAAATCAGCCCAACCAAGTTTATGCAAACAAGTTGAGATGAGCGCAAGGTTTTAGTGTTATGTTTGAGATTAAAGTAGATTAAATTGCTGAATAATTTACTCTTCTTTGCAAAGTGAAACCTAGTTTGGATCCAAGTATAGCCTCCGTGTCAACTAGGTTCTTTCTCTTTTCTCACCAACGATAGGTTCTTCTAAACTCCGGATACTTCAAGGGTACAACCATCCCAGCATCCGTGAGGGAATCCACGGGTGCGGGGACTTACGGAGGTCTTGGAAAAGGGATTTCCGGTCCAAAGAGACGGAATGCTCAATGGAGGGTTGTCCCGATTCCAAGAAAGGTGTGTGGAATCCTAGTGTAGAGAGAGGAGGTCCCTCAACCAAATGCCACAAAATGCAGTATAAGATAAGCCAATCACAGCAATATAATCAAGTACTCAATGTAAGCATGAATCCAGCATGAATAGACAGAAACAGTAAGGTTCTGTAAACACACAGGAAAGAGGCGACCTGGAGGCAGTCGCTACCAACAAAAGAGACGACAGCGTAGCTGTCGTGAATCACTGGGAGGCGCTCTCGGACAACGCAAAAATGCGCCTTGATGTGGGGCGCTAAATATGATAAAGACGCCTCTGCCAGAGGGCGTCAAATATAAGTGACGCGCAAGATCGAAGAACAACGCGCCTTGTCGCAAGGCGCTGCCAAATAAAAAGACGCCCAAGGAGAGGGCGCAAATTCACAGAAGCAGTAGATATGATGAAAGACGCCTTCGTGGAAGACGTTAAACAGAAAAAAGACGCCCTGGATGAAGGCGTTAAATAGAAAGGCGCCTTTGCGAAAGGCGTTAATTCAATAAAAGCAATAGATTAAATCACAAGCTGGCTGATCCCGGGGAGTGTGCAGTGTGCACATTGGAGGGTGCCCGTGGGGCACAAAGGAGGGGTACCGTGGATACCAAAGGGAAAGGGCATGCGTGGGTGCCAAAGGGGAAAGGGCACACGTGAGTGCCAAAAGGAGATGGTAATCAAAAGAAAAATAGTGGAAGTCCCACCGTGATCGCCAATTTATGGATCATGGAAAAATCCACTCTTAAAGGAAAATAATAAGTATGTGTATGCATAAGAGAAAAGAAGAATAATGATGAAAAAAAGGAGGAAAAGAGCACGTGGTGCTACTAAGGAGTGTGATCGCCAGAGGGGTTACCTCAATAAGAAGAAAAGATGATCGCGAATACCTGGTGAAAATAAGATGCAGGATGGATATGAGTTCCTTCCTCCACCTTCTATCGGCCGGCCGATGAAGGGGGTTCTTCCTTTTGATTACCTTAAACAAAGAGCAAACAAATAAAAGAAAAGTAGATCAGCCGAGAGTGAGTGTAGTATCAATCCAAATAGATAGTACGATGATGAAAATAAGAATATAGCATGCGCACCTTTTTGTTTGGTTTTAAAACTCCTAGAGAATTAGGGAGGGGAGAGGAGATGCAATACTAATGCAAAAGAAGAAAAGTGTGATCATCGCTGATGATACGATGAAGGCAAACACACAAGGAGAGGGAACCCCTGCTGTTCCTGTAAACAGTAAAGGGAAGAACCACCGGGGCAGTAGGAAGCAGAAGGAAGACGATGAAGAAATCACGCGGATGAAGAGAATAACCCTTCTTTGCGCAAAAGAAAACTGCTCTCTGCTCTTCCTCTGATTCGTGGCTAATGGCTCCAGCAATACCCTCCCCGTAACTTCGCGCGAGATTGACTAGGGAATCCTTTTATAAGGTCTCGATCACAGATAAGCACAGATTTGGGAAGATAAGAATAGGTAATGATCATCAAAGGCAAGGACTCTAGTTCCCCGATCGAGCAAGGTGATCAAGAAAAGCAGGGAACTCTTCAGGAAAGATGAGTTTAAGTAGGACACGAAAGGGTGAAGACGACCTACTCAAGGGCGTCAATTCAGAATTGACGACCTGCTCAAGGGCGTTACTTCAAAACACGACCATGATCAGGGCGTCACTTCCTGGATTCAATTTTGGTAATAAAAACCTTCTTTATTTGAAAATTACAAAAAGACGCCTGAAGCAAAGGCGTTAAACAAAACACGTCCTATGGAAGGACGTTAATCATTGATTTTCAATCAGGGTGGGACTCGTAAAACACCAGGAATTTACGCCCTTACAATTGGTCGTCCTTTCTTTAGAGCGCGCCTAAGGCAAGGCCGTTAATTAAAACACGCCCTAGGCAAAGTCGTGAATCACAAAAAATGCACAAAATGCGAAGAAAACACACAAAAATTGAAAACTTTATTTTATGGAAATATTGAAGTTCACCTTGGGGTATTATCATAGTGACATGAGATTTGATCATCATAGCGTCAATTTTGGCGTGTCTACACTGCGTAGGAAGACAAGAAGAAGAAGACAAGAAGAGAAGAAGAGAGAGAGAGAGAGAGAGAGGGCCTGCAGCTCCGCCACCACCGTCTGTGTGAAGAGAAGAAGAAGAAGAAGGAAAGAGAGAAGAGAAGAAGAAAGGAGTGAAGTTTAGGAGGGGAGGAGCCGGTGCTCCATCCCTTTCCCCCCCTCATTGTATCTTGTTCCCCTATGTTCCTTTGTTTGCTTCCTTAAGATGTATTAGCCCTCCGGGCTACTTCCCTTTTTTTCATAAGAATAGAAGTTCCACGGGCGTTCTAGACCCATGAATGTCCTCCGATGCACCTCTCACCTGCGCCTTGAATGATTTCCCCCTCTTGTTTTGTTTCATCCATCTTTCACCCCACGGTGTGTATGGTGGATTATTTTCTCCCTCCTTTCGCTTATTGTCTTTCGGATTGCCTGCTCGCTAGAATGTTGCAGAGTCTATCCAACCCAAGGGGTGGTGTCTCTGGCATGATGGCATGAGGCTGGCCTCCTTCCAATGGTTTCCGTAGCGGGTTGATCTCCCCTTCACCGGTACCCCCTAGCCTGTTCAGCCCGGCGCACATACCAACCTACTCTCTATCCGGCACAGCCCTATCAGCTGTTAACCAGTGCACCCCAGCCTGGCCTTGCCCGGCACGCCCCAGCTGGACTCTGCTCGGCACACCCCTGCCCATGCTTGGCCCGACACGCCCGTGGCTTATCCCTGCCCGGTACACTGGCTCTGCGCCCGGTGCACCCCTGTGACCTCCCTGCCTGGCTCACCCTTTGGCATGTCCCTGTCGGCACACCCCAGCCGCGCTATGCCTAGCCGGCACACCCCCCCAGCCTGCCTTGGCCGACACACCTTTAGCGTGCCTTTACCCGACACACCGGAGCCCCTTTCAGCCGGTGCACTCTCGGCCTGTTTTAGTCCAGTGTCTCTCGTTCGCTATTTTTTCCCAAGTTTTCTAAAGCTTTCTTAAAGGTGTCACTGTCTTGGCACGCACCTCGAGTTGTTGGGTCATGCCACTCCTTGTGGGTGTGTTCCCTTAACACCCCCCTTAGCATCCAGGTCAAGGGGAGATGCTGCCAAATTTTCGTCAGAATTAACCTAATAGCAACAACAATAAAAGAAAAGCAATAATACAAAAGGAAACAACAAATAAACAGAATAAACATCAACGAAACAACTTTGCCGAAATAACAAAGAAACCCCAAAGATCCTGAATAACTGAACACTCGCATCTTTATGACGAACTACCGAATACAGCCACGAACATGGTCTACATGAATAAAAGAAAATCAAATCAAAACTCACGCATCCATTCCATGAATAAAAGGAGAGCCCATTTATGCATTTCGTGAATAAAAGAAAATCCCTACGCATGCATTTCGTGAATAAAAGAAGACTCCTCACATGAGCCTCACTAACAAGGGGACCTCCTCTCAGACCTTTCCCCACCTACATGGACTCTACCCCAGCTGCATTGGCACTTGCACCCTCCTCCACCCGGTACACCCTCGGTCCATCCTCACCCGGTACACTCTGCCTTTGCCCTGTCCGGCACAATCCAACGTCACCCTGCCGGCACGCCCTGCCCACCCTCCCCCGGCACACTCATGCCTCTTTCTCCGACACACTCTCTGTGCCTCTACTCGGCACAGCCTTATCTCCCTACCCGATGCACTCTCACCTTCCTCCAGTGGCACACCACCCATATGCCCTACCCTTCACACATCTTTCACATGCACCGACCTTATCCCATGCATGCACGAAACATGCACCGACTTTGCCCCCTAGCCAGGCGAAACATGCACCGACCTTGTCTCTCGCACGCACGAAACCTGCACCGACCTCCTCCCTACGCGGTTGCACGCATGCACCGACCTTTCCTTCAGCCCTTTGCCCATGTGCACCGACCCTGGGGCAGACTTGCACTGACCTTGCCCAGCCTTCGTTCTAAACCTGTACCGACCTTATCAAGACTTGCATAGACCTTACCCCAAACTTGCATAGACCTTACCCCAAACTAGCACAGGCCTCTGCCCAGCCTACATAGACCCTTCTTCAGCCCTTTTGGCCCATCTTTCCATGCACGCTCCCAACATAACAAATAATAATAATAATGATAATAAGCTCAAAATATATATATAATAAATAAACAAACGATGATAAAAGAAATAAATAATAATAATAACAAACTCACCCAAAAGAAAAACAAATAATAACAAATAATAATGATAAAATTTTAAATAATGATAAAATGATGAGATCCGCTCCGCAGCCTCGTTCTCCTCAAGACCCGGTATAAAGGGAACATTAACGCCACCCCTCCAAGTCGGGTTCGGACCTTGGGAGCCATCCTAATATGGCCGTAATCTGACATTGCTCTGGGCCGATAGTTCATCAAATCGGACTCGTTCCCATTGGGATTCATTTTCGCTCTTTCATTGAAATTATCGTAAACTCGGCATACATTCGTACAGATTTATTTCCGTTTACGTCGTACCTTCAATACGGACATTTGTCCGAACATAAAGTGGTCCATGGATGATCGACAAAATCTGAATGGAATAAGAAGGCTCTCGTCATCCCGGGACCCTTTGCATGGGAATATTGATAAGACCTTCCTGGGTCATGCTTAGACCACGGGTTCGCCCTAATCATGGTCATTGTCTGACCCATATCCTAGGCCTATAGCCCGCTATCTTCGAACCTGTCTTTGTCTTGAGATCTAATCCTGGGACATTTTCCCGCTGCCCTTTGGCACCGGAAATGTTAACGATGCCCACGCAAGCCTCCCTTTGACCGCTGGAAGCTTCCCCGGAATGGTCCTGGCTTGATCTCGCACCAGGCCAATAAACTTGCTGATTTCCTACCACTCTAACCGGGACTCAACCAAGTGTTTCCCGTTCCTCTGAACAATAAATGTGCCATACCCCGGCACACATACGCTCCGATTTTCCCGTGATGATCACGATAGTCTCAAGCCGGACACTCGTCCGAATATTAAATGGTCTCCTAAGTGACCGACATGTTTCGAATACTTGCTTCCCTAGACATAGGGCTTTTCGCATGAAGAACTTGGAATTGAGTCGTTAGACCTAGACATGCCCCTGTTAGTGCAAACACCTGCAGGAGCAGTGTCTACCAAGAGGCATATACCCTCACTGTTAGTTAATATAGAAGGAAGAACTCTGCCCGGTTGTTTTTGTTGTTTACCTATGCAAGATTTTGATGCTATCTTAGGGTTGGATTGGTTAGAGGAGTATTACGCTCTGATAGATTGTCGAAGGAAGAAAGTAATTTTTCGCATCCTTAAAGAGAAAGAGTTTTCTCATCCCTTACTGAAGCATATGGCTGGAAAGAAGTTAGTAGTTTCAGCAATGAAAACTGTACGAATGTTGAGGAAGGGCTACGATGCATTCTTGGCAAGCGTGGTCACAAAGTATGATGCTGACCAGTCACTGACCATAGCAGAGATCGAGGTTGTTCGAAAATTCCTTGATGTGTTTCCAGAGGATTTGCCCGGGTTACCACCTACAAGGGAGTTAGAGTTTACCATCGACTTGTTACCTGGCACTGCACCTGTCTCTAAGGCACCCTACAGAATGGCCCCAGCAGAATTGGCAGAGTTGAAAAAGTAACTTCAAGACTTGTTAGACGAGGTTTATCCATCCTAGTGTGTCATCATGGGGAGCTCCGGTTCTATTTGTGAAGAATAAGGATGGTTCTCTTGGGTTATGCGTTGACTATCGCAAACTTAATGAGGTGACCATTAAGAATAAGTACCCTTTACCCCGCATAGATGATTTGTTTGACCAGTTGCAAGGGGCCACGGTGTTCTCAAAGATTGATCTGCGTTCGGGATACCATCAATTGAGGATAAAGAAAGAAGACACATCCAAGACGGCGTTCCGAACGAGATATGGCCATTATGAATTCTTGGTACTACTTTTTGATCTGACAAATGTCCATGCAGCTTTTATGGACTTGATGAATCAGGTGTTTAGACCTTATCTTGACACCTTTGTGGTTATCTTTATTGATGATGTGCTGATATATTCTCCTGATGAAGCTTCACACTGAGAACACTTGAGAATCATCCTCGAGACGGTAAGAGTGCATAAGTTGTATGTTAAATTCAGCAAATGTGACTTTTGGCTGACGGAGGTTCATTTCCTCGGACATGTAATCTCTGGCAGTGGTGTTGCTGTTGACCCCGCAAAGGTTCAAGCAGCTTTGGAATGGGAGACTCCTAAATCTCCCACAGAGATTCAAAGTTTCTTAGGGTTAGCTGGTTACTATCGCCGTTTTATCGAGGGGTTCGCTTCTCTGGCGGCGCCACTAACCAAGTTGACCCAAAAGGGAGTCAGATACATATGGTCTGAGAGTTGTGAGAAGAGTTTCCAAGAACTGAAGACTAGGCTGACATCGGCACCAATTCTCGTTTTGCCTAACAATGAGGATGACTTCGCCATCTATTCTGATGCATTGAAGGTTGGGCTAGGAATTGTATTAATGTAAAATGGAAGGGTGGTGGCTTATGCTTCTCGTCAACTAAAGGAGCACGAGTGAAACTACCCGACTCATGATTTGGAGTTGGCTGCAGTGGTTCATGCTTTGAAGATCTGGCGTTATTACCTTTATGGCGTCAAGTTCGAGGTGTTCACTGACCACAAGAGTCTGAAGTATCTATTTTCTTAGAATGAGTTGAATTTAAGACAAAGAAGATGGGTCGAATTCTTGAAAGATTATGACTTCGAATTGCAATACCATCCAGGAAAGGCGAATGTAGTAGATGATGCTCTCAGCAGAAAAAGGGTTATGATGCAGCAGGATTGGAAGATGATCGAAGATGCAGCACAACTTATGACTGTGATCGAGCCTCAGTTATGTCAGGCATTTGTGACTCAACTGACCATTAGGTCAACAGTGCTTGATAAGATAATAGATATATAAAAAGATGATCCCCAGCTGCAAGGATTGATCGGGAAGACCGGCTTTACTCGTGATGAAGATTGAGTGATTCGGTTTCAGCACTACCTGATTTAACCGATCTGAGAAGGCAGGTTCTAGAGAGAGTTCACCGATCAATGTTCTCTATTCATCCAGGAGGTGGTAAAATGTATCAAGACTTGAAACGGTCTTTTTGGTGACAAGGAATGAAGAAGGATGTAGCCGACTATGTTGCTAGATGCTTGGTTTGTCAACAGGTAAAGGCAGAGCACCAAAAGCTATCAGGGCTAATGCAGAAAATGGAAATTCCTCAGTGAAAATGGGAAGTAATCACTATGGATTTTATAACTGGGTTACCCAAATCAGTAAAGGGCAATGACTCTATATGGGTGATCGTGGACCGATTTTCAAAGTCTGCACATTTTCTTCCTATGAAGTTGAAGCAATCTGTGGAAAGTTTGATAAGACTATATGTTGATAACATCGTCAGACTTCATGGGATTCCAAAGTCGATCATCTCCGACAGGGATCCCCGGTTCACATCCAAACTATGGCAAGGGTTGCAGGAATCTTTTAGTTCGCGGCTCAAGATCAGTTCAGCTTTTCACCTGCAAACTGATGGTCAGTCTGAAAGGATGATTCAGATACTGGAGGACATGCTTAGGGCTTGTGTTCTTGATTGGAAGGGCGATTGGGAGCGACATCTACCTCTTGTGGAATTTTCTTATAATAATAACTTTCACGCGAGTATAGGCATGGCTCCATTCGAGGCACTATATGGTAGACCTTGTAGGTCTCTGTTGTGTTGGGAGGAAACATGAGACAAACAGAATGTGGGACCAGAAGTTGTTCAAGAAACTACGAAAAAGATCAGGTTGATCAAGCAGAGATTGGCAACAGCACAAGATCGACAAAAGAGCTATGCTGACAACCGAAGGAATGAGTTGGCATTTGAAATTGGTGATCACGTTTTCCTCAAGGTATCTCTGTCAAAGGGAATCGTTCGGTTCGACAAGCGTAGGAAGCTAAATCCACGTTTCGTCAGACCATTCGAGATTCTGGAGAGATTAGGAAATGTGGCATATCGGTTGGCTTTACCTCCGTCTCTGGAGGGAGTACATCCGGTGTTCCACGTGTCCATGCTGAGGAGGTACGTGCATGATCCGGCACATGTGATCTGTTCTGAGCAGATGCAGTTTCAGCAGAACCTATCTTATGAGGAGAAACCTATTCGAATTCTTGACCGCAAGGAGCAGGTACTGAAGACTAAAATCATCGCATTGGGTGAAGGTACTATGGAGGAACTTCGCGCATGAGGAGGCCACGTGGGAACCAGAAGAAGAGATGAAGAAAAAGTACCCTCATATGTTCGGTATGTAATCTAACCCCAAACTTCGAGAATGAAGTTTTCTTAAGGGGGAGGGGGTGTAATGCCCTACGATTTTATAGCGTTTTATTTGATTGTTAAAAAAAATTATGTATGCCTAAATGTTTAAACTATTAGTTATATTATATTTATTTTAGTCATAGAAAAAAAGAGGTTTTAAAGTTAAAAGAAAGTGAAGAAAGAAAAAATAATAAACAAAATTTAAAACAAAATTTATAGGAGGTTAATCGTTTTATAAAAAATTGTAAGGGTTTAAAACGAAAAAACAATAAAAAAAGGTTTAAAACGAAAAAAAATTATGAGGGTTAAAATGAAAAAAAAAAAGAAAGTCGAAAAAAAACCAGTGGGCGGCTGCCGCCCACCCGCGCGGGCACGCAGGTGAGCGCACGCCCCCCCCCCGATTGCTGCAGTCATATAAAAAAATTTATTTTATTTTTTTGTTTTACTTTGTTAAACCTACTTAGTTTAAAGCTCATTCTTCTTTAAGTCAAAATCCACATGTCTTATACGTAAAAAGAAAAGAAAAAATGTGGGATAGAAGTTATTCCTATGGTCAAGGTGCAATGGAGTAAAAGCTCAGAACACGAAGCCACATTCAAAAAAATGGGCTGAATGGGTTGGTGAAGGTTTGAAGGTCAAAATTTTAATTAAATAATATTGAATTAAAGATTTAATATCCACCCTTGATTAAATCAATGGTTAAAATTGATTAGGCTAAAACCCCTATAAATAGATGGGTAGAGTGCTTCATTTACTCCTCTTAGAGGCTGGCTACGTGAAGTGGAGAAGGAGGGTGTGGAAGACTTATTAAGGAGGTGTTTAATCACCATTAAGGTAAGGGATTTAGCATTTAATCCTCTTGATTAGCCTGAATTAACATATTTAGAATGGTTTAAGATATGTAATTAGCATCTCTATAGATAATTAAGGCCATAGATCGTTGTTTCATTAGATGTGATTATATCTTAGTCTGATTAGTATTAAATCATTAATATTAGGGCACGTGATTAAGGGTAAATCAAGTGTTTAATACACTATAATTAGCATCGGTGCATGGTAAATCTAGAAACCTTCCAGAATCATGGGATCTGATGTTCTAAGACCTCTGTAAAAATTTTCATGTCTGATTCAAATTATCTTTACATTTATGAATATTTTAATATTATTCTAAAGGTGTTTATTTATACAACAGGGTTGATGGGATGATATAAAATCACAACGAATTTTAGAAATGCATGTTACTATAAGATACATGTGTAGGAAAATTTTCATCATTTTTGGATCACGATATTTTTGTGAATGAATTTTTAATACATGAGAGAAAAATAGATAATTATATATAAATTAGATATACCGTTCCTAAAAATCTTAAAATTTTACAGTATGGTTATTCCATTGAGTGTGTTATGTTCTGTAAATATCAGTAATTTTAGATGTCTGTAAATAGAATTACATAATTTTTAATATTTTCTTAGAAGAATAAAATTATGGGATAAATAAGAATACTGCATATATATAATTGTGAAACTTCATCAGAAGACTTACATACGTGTTATAACTTATTAGTTAAATTTGAATCTTATTTTGATCACTGAATCTAGACTTATATGATTTTCAAGGTTTGAACAAATAATTCAAAAATTGAATAAATATTAATATTATGTGAAAAATTCTGAGAAAGTTACAGAAGTGATATTTGATGTGTATAAATTAATTATTAATATATATTAGTCATTTTAAGCATTCTGAATAATTTTCTCTATTTAGAAGCTACTGTTGTAAATATTAGAAACTGATATAAAATTATAGAAATTTGAAATACTGAATGAAAAATAGTGAATGTTTTCCTATATGTTACTTCTGTCTGGAACATCATTCTGAATTTTTTTTATAAGTTTCTAACTATTGTGGATATATTTAGTTAATTTTCCATGTATAGGAGAATTTAAACAATTCTGTAAATATTTGAATTCCTACATAAAAAATTATGAAAAATTTACTGTGAAGTGTTACATATAAATGTGATGTTCAGTAAAAATTTAATGATCTTATGAAATTGGTAGCTTGAGTTAGTCAATTTATGATGCATGTTGAAGTATATGTAATTGCAGAAAAGTTATAATTACTGTCTGTAAAATAATGGAAAATTTCTGTTATGATCTTTCCTGTAAATGTATTAGTTTCCTGAAATTACAATGTATTCTGAGTTCGGATAACAGAATTAAAAACTTTTGATGTATAAATGAAATATAAATAGTCCTGTGAAAATTATAAATACTGTCTGAAAATTTATGATAATTTTCTGTTTTGATCCTTTCTGTAAATGTATTGATTCTATGAAATTTTAATATATTCTGATCTCTGCAAACATAATTATAAACTTTTGATATATATATGCCTTTTATAATTTGATAAGTTTAGAAATTCAGAAATGAAAAAAAAGATTTTCAGTAATGACATATTTTATAATTAGTGTTCACAATATGAATTTTTGAGTGGCATGTGTCCATTTCATATAAGTCATATTTATAGTTACCGTGCTGTTATTGCTGCCAAATGGACACTGTCACCATAGGGGGAGACTGGAACCAAGCCATAGAAATGCCCCTATGGGGAGGTTCACACTGTACTGGCCCCGAGGGTAACGGGGATTGAAATCCTGGAGGTGGATAAGTTCCTCTGGTTAATGTGGAGAGGACTTCTCCCGGTTCTGCGCAGTAATCAATACTCATCACTATTTACCTAGGTGATCGAGTACCGACTGACTGTCCTTCTAGTGGTGCTTTAGGCACTGTATCTGACTATATTTATACCACTATTACTGTTTACTGAACTGAAAGTGAAACTACTGTTATTGCTTACTGAACTGAAATTGAATGATTGTTACTGCCTATTGAATTGATACTGAACTACTGCTACTGTTCACTGAGTCGTTATTAATACGACTATTACTGCTCGCTGAAATGATATTGGAACTGTTATTACTGTTCACTGAATCAATACTGAAACTACTGTTACTGCTCAATGAACTGATATTGAAGTGTTATTGCTTATTGAACTGTCATTGTATTTTACTGTTGTTATATTGTAAAGGTTTACTGTTAATAAATCTCCGGTATATCAAATGGTGATTTGGAAAAGGACAGATTAAGTATGTTTGGATCATTTCACTATACTTGAGGCTATACTCCGCCTAGTACTGGAATCATTCGTTAATGTTTACAAATGATGAATTCTCATTTACTTTGTCATTGATAGAATAAAGTTTTAATGTACATGTTTTATTTGTAAAATGTTAATAGCATGACTTATGATCGTAAGAACTGAAATTGGGTTAAATGTATTAATCTCATATGTTATCTAATTGAAATTATGCCTAAGAATGACTTATGAAATGAAATAGCATAAATCACTTTGGATATGTTTTTACATGTTATGACTAGGGACTATGCTCAGTCTCTTACTGGGTCTATTCGTATACTCACCCCGTTGAACATTTTCAGGAGAAGCGGTAGAAGAAAGCGAGGAGTGATCTCGCAGTGTTCTGACCGCGGCTTGGATTTACTTTGTATCATTGTCATAGGTAGTTATTTTAGAAAAAAAATGTGTGTGAAATTTGGTTATGTAATAAATGACTTGTTAAATTATTCATCTTTATTTCGACTTATGTGGATGTAGTCATTTGACTATAAGCTGAATGATTGAGAAATTTTATTTTCGCTGGAATGATGTCTCAATGTTTATGTAAAATTCTCTACCGTAATTGTACAGTTTATGTTGTCCCACTGTGACGTTCCGATCGAAATCCAACGTCAGTCTTTACGATTGGACCGGATTTACGATTCGGGACGTTACATGCGCCGAAATTCCTCCCGAACCAACGAAGGCGCCGGAGCTCGGCACCTATTGTACAAGGAGGCCCGAACAGCGCACCGCCCCTGCTGATGGGGAAGAGCCCCCTCTGGAAGAGTTGGGGCCAGGGCATTTTCTCCGGACATCCCCACGCTAGGGACGACGACGCTTGGTTCAGCATGGACCCTCGCCCCACCGCGCGCCCCAGCAACCTCGACTGGGACTTCGGAGCCAGCCTCCTCCCCTTGCACATCTGTAGGCTCGGCGGAGGTCCTCTCGCCTGCTGTGGACACCTCTGGCTCGGTTGACGGGAGGCTCAGGTGGTGGATATCCTCGGTTCAGGGCTCCTCGGTCGGACGAGAAATTTTTGCCTTCTTCTACCACTTCTTCTCGGCGGTCATAGCTTTCATCGAGGACACCAATAGCCGCTCCTCATGGTCCTTGCGCTTAGACCCTCGTCGCTATGGGGCATCCTCTCGGGCAATCTGCTTGCCCCTATCCCGGGCGGAAGAAGGATCCTCGGAGGCTCAAGACACTCTTGGAGTAGTCGCCTCCTCCAGGCTAACGACCTCCTGCTCCGACGGTCACCCATCGTCCTCACCACGCCTCGTCTCTGCCCATTAGGAAACAAGCCATCATCAAGGACTCGACCGACCGGGACAGAAAAATGTAAAAGCTGAGTTTTCAAAACCCTTACTGTTGGGAGGTAGGGCGCGGCGAGGAAACTCATCAATGTTGGCTGGAATCATCAGCTCAACGGTCGATTGCCGATTCTCCTGATAATCGCCTCCTCCAGTTCTGAGGAGATCACCGGTTGCTTCGGAGGGAATATCAATTGAAAGTTCAGTTTGTCAGGGAAGCCCCAGCTAGCAGCATCCTTGCTAGACCCTACCCAGATAAATTAGGTCTTTCACCCCTTATGGGACGAATCTCGTGGAGAGAGCATCACGCAGCTCCTCCCCCTCCTCGTCTGAAGATAGAAGAAACCCTTCCCAACATGGGTTTGCTCCTTCAGCTTGAAAAAGGCGTGAAAAGGTCTAAATAAGTGGCGAGGCCACACCAGCGGCATAGGAAGATAAAGGAGAAGATGAAAGTATATGAATTAGAAACCAACTGGACAGGAGCCAGTTGGTAGAATTGCAGCAATTGCATAACGAAGTGGTGGAGAGGAACGCGAAAGCCACACTTCCAAGCCAAAAGGAAGATGCAGAAAAGGCCTGTGCGAGTATCCAAACTGGACTCGTGGGACTTGGCCGGAGAGAAGTAGTGCGCCATGGCAGCCTGTAGCGGTTCTCGATCTCTTTCACCTCAGCCTCGCCCAGCTCGTTGTGCAGATGATGGCTGGACTTCGGCACTGAACTCCTCGTGTCTTGCTCAAACTCACGGACCTCAACCTCAGGGTCATGCTCCTCCATGAAGGAACGAGAAGGGCAAGAAGAGGAGGAGGGAATAGCGGAGTCAGAAGACTCAGGGGGAAGAGGAAGCTGACGGATCGCCGCCGTCATGATCTCTGCCAACTCTGCAAAAGCTTCTGCTAAGCTCTTCTCTCTCTGATCGCTCCCGCGGCGCATGGTGTGACGACCCGAGATCCGGATACCGGGAGGAGCCCAATACCATTCGAATCCCGAACCCCCGCCCACGAGCGGGAGGCTCGGAAGGGCTAAAAAGGAGTGTGGAGGTACAAAGAAATAGGAAATAAGGCAGGACAATTCAACAATTAACAGAAATGAATAAACAACTACGACAGAGTCCAGTCCAATAGAAAGTACAGTCTAAAGCAGTAAAACGTACCACATGCCAAGTGAACACTCAGCCGGCAAGCTGGCAACTAAGAACCTCCGCACAGCACCCTCGAACCTCGAGGCAGAACCGCCGCACCTGAAATGCAGGGGTGAGCCTCCTGTCACTGGCCCAGTAGGGATCCCGCGGAACCCCAACTGAGAAACAACGGCAGAAGGAAAGCTACGCTAGCAAGATGGCAACGGAAAGAAGTAACCACGAAGGCAGGAAAGTAACTACGGTGGCCATCAAATTCTCGGCTCTACAGCTACTCCTACTGTACCAGAAAATACCACCTAGTCTCCCGTCGGGGGACAACCAAGCCACGCGCCCGACCACCCGATCCCACGATCGGGGACCACCAGACACGAACCGCCCTAGCCATGCTACTAGGAAAACGCCACGCTACCTCTGTAGCGGAGGCCTGCCCTCCAAAAAAGGGCCTGAGCTAAAACCACACGGCCAGGAAACACAGTTACGACCTCACCGTCGTGAACACAACACTGTCTGGGGAAAGGCCCTCGGTGACGCTCACCGGAAACCCCAGACCTCGACTCCGG
Organism: Amorphophallus konjac; assembly: GCA_022559845.1. Lineage (NCBI taxonomy): Eukaryota > Viridiplantae > Streptophyta > Magnoliopsida > Alismatales > Araceae > Amorphophallus > Amorphophallus konjac. Next base: position 303,432,826 of record CM040120.1, read on the forward strand.
GAACACTCCCGAAACCACTCATGAAGTGCCGTCCCGCGGACAGAAACAAAACCCGGGGCACGACAACTCACGTCACGTGACAGGAGCACCACCCACTAGAAGAACGACCGGCTGCGTCCCCTGACGTCTTACACCGCGTCACAAGTGTCCAGCTACGACGCCCCGGGCGTGAGACTCAGACACACTCAGTAACCAGTACCATAGAACAAGGACTAGTTGGGGTCGCGCCTGCCGGCGCCGTCCGACGCCCCCAACCTCGTGTGCACACTCAGACCGTACGCCCTAGGCCTGTCCTCTAACTGGTATTTCCCCCTAAACCCAGACTCGGAAGTACGCGCTGGGGCCCTATAGCGCCACAGGAACCGCCAAACTGTTCATCTTCCCCGATGAACGCGCCCCATCGGGGCAGCGCGACCATCAAGAACGCGCTACTGGAGCATAGCGCGTTCTCAGTCCGCGCCCGAAAACGGTGGAAACTGTGGGAAAAACCATTCCACGCCCCGTCCACCCCCAGGTGAAGGGGAAACAAAAGGGGAAACCATCCCCAAGCCCCTATGCATGCATCTAAACCCCTGAATCGGCCGAAATTCCGTAAAACGAGAGATCCGGCTCACACCCCAAAAACATGCAATTTTCCCCAAATCGTCCCATGTAGTCCGCTCGACTCACCACGGCCTACAAAACTCGCGGGAAATGAAGTACGCGGGTTGAGGGTCCATCTCCCTACCTCCACCGAAGAAACGACGCGCCGTGGACGCCGGTCCACGAAGAAAACGCCGTTGAAGCCTCGCCGTTCCACGAACCCACGGCCGAGCTTCACCACGCCTCCACCGCCTCGATCCTCATCCATCCTCGCCCGTGCCTCGCCCGCGCCGTCCCCGCCTCGCCCACACTCCACCCCGTCGACCGTCGGAGAGAGAGGGAGAGAGGAGAGAGCGTGAGAAGAGAGAGGGAGAGAAGAGAGAAATGAGATGGGGAGAGAGAGAAAAGGTTACATATAGAAAATCCAGAAATTCTCAAAAATACCGAAAAATAGAAAATCACGCTTCCGCGATCCTCGGAACACACCGATCGCAATGGACCTACTCGCGCCCTGGTGAACAGCCCGGTTCACCCGTAACGAGGTTCCGAAGGAATTACCGAAACACACACCGGGAATCGGAAAACACACGCGAAAAAGCTGCGGAACGCTTCCGGGCCTCCGAAACAACTCCGGATCGCGCCGATCCGAACACAAAAGATGTCCGAAACGACATTTCGGACACAACGGAGCTGGACACTCCGAGAAATCAGATCCGAGATCCATGAATAAGGATCCGAAAAATCCGGGGCATTACACATGGACTCTCTCATAATGCGAATGCGATGAACGGAAAAACCCTAAACGAAGGAGACGTGGAACGCAAGCGTGCACGATATTTATACATCCCCAGCGATCCTGGCGGGAAGCGACGCGACGTTCCGAACTCCAAGAAGGGCCTCCCCGCACCAACTCGAGGGAGCCATCGTCATATGCACGCCATTAGGACAACCGCATTAAATGGCCCCTGCTCGCAAAAGATATCCCCCAATCGAGCCACCAACGCTACCCCATAATGCTCTACTCCCCAAGCCCCAAATTTTGGCTCGAGAGTAGGGGCACGTGGAGAGGGGTAAAATTAGCGGTCCAATGACATATGGCCCGGAGCGGCCCAAATAGGTCCATTCTCGACCCAAACAGGTCAGACTCCCAAAGTGATAGCCCCCCTTTACTGGCCCACTTTATTTGAAGCCCAAAACTTGCTCGTCCCAATACTTCATAGGCGGCCTTTGGGGCCAGAAGGCCGAGTAACGGTCGCTCGGGAGAACCCCAATCAGGGACCAAGTGTAAACCGTCCAACGACGCCTCCGTCACCCGAAAAGAGCCCTGAACGGGTGTCCCACGCTCGACCCGACCGCCGAACGCCTGTCCAGGCGAAGGTTAAGCCATTATCCGGAGCAGGGAACTCGAAGGGATAAGGGAGAGCAAGAGTCCTCAGGCCATAAAGAGCCCGCGACGAGGACGTAACTCCCCTTAGTCCCCAAATCTTCTAAGACTCCTATACGGGGCGAGCGCCTATATAAACTCCAAGAAAACTCTCCAGAAAGATAAGGTGATCCCGAGTACTCAACACCACACTCACTGGTGGAGAGCGATCTCGTGCCCTTCACTCTTTCTCCTACTCTCCTTCCACCTACACTATATCAGCTCGCTTACTTAAGTATCGGAGGATTTCCCCCGAGGTCTCAACCCTAATCCGTTTCCTGTTTTGTAGATCCTCAATCGTGGTGACGATGACATAGGCTCATCCAGAATCGTGCGGCTCAGGATCCAGCGTGAGATCACCCCTCTTCAAGTTGTACATATAAAATATTTATATATTTTGCATGTGGACTGGTTTATGTATGTTGCTACAAGTAACTTATGTGGTCGGTTTCTGTAGACTAGTTTACGTATGAATATATGGGCAAGTTAACATGCTTTGACTTTTTGTCGATGTCTAATATGAGTGAAATATTTGATGAGATGAGCATGTGTTTATTCTAAAAATTTAAGCGTCACGAAAACAACGCTTACATATCCCTCCGAACCAAAAAATCTTTGTTCGTTATTGAGTTATTCTAAAAAACAAATAAAAAAAGGAGGAAAGGAAAAAATTAAAAAACAGAAAGATAAAGGGAAAGAATGAAAATAAAAAAAGGAGGAAAGAAAGAAAATGTAAAAAATTTATGTTCACATGTCAACATAAACAATGTTCACGTAGTCGGATACATGAATATAAAAAAACTGTTCACATAGCTGGGTCTGTAAACATAGACGGCTACGTGAGCATAGAATTTTCTTCATTATTTTCTTTTCATTTTTTATTTTTCATTAGTTTTCATTTTTATTTCTGTCCTCCCCTTTTTTTCATAAGAATCCAGTAACGAACAAAGACCTTTGAGTTCTAATATTGATTAAATAATTTTATAATGAAGGGAGAATGCGTGTGAGTGTGGAAAGATGTTGATGATCATTTTTTGCATGGAAATCATTGTTAAAAGTGAATTTACAAAAAAACCATTCCTAAAAATGTATTAGCAAGTATATCACTTTGTAATCTGAATTGTGCAAAAATGTCATATTTATTTACACGCATATCACTTCTTTTTACCAACAACTTGCAAGAAAATCACGCTTAAATGGCATTTATGTATTATTTGAATTAACTCAGTGATATACCTGCTAATGCATTTTTAGGAATGATTTTTTTACAAATTCACTTTTAACAATGATTTTCATGTAAAAAACCATTTTACAACACGTTGATTAAATAATTTTTTAATAAAGGGAGAATGCGTGAACAAAGATATTTGAATTTTAATATTGATTAAATAATTATACCAAATGCGGTCTAAGTTGAAGATACAAAAGGATGACTTAGGGTCTGTTTGGTTCTATTTTATAAAGAGATTATGATGATTGGAATCCATGACATCCTCAAAATTTCAACCAAACAAGTAAAATTTATATACACATCTATCCCTCATAAAATTTGTTAGGAGAGAGAAATCAGTCTGAGCTCTGCATAATCCGCAAAAGTTTATCTCGGGGAGCTTTTCGTGGATTTTACATTCCATTAAATGCGTTAACGTCCATTAAAATCATTAACTTTCTATTAAAAGGGCAATAATATCGTACTTCTCCCTTTTTTATCATAAATATTGGGGTTTAAATAGAGGCGATGTGCACTTCTGCAATCCAGCACAGTCGACGATGTGCATGGACGACGATGCCCGCATTCGCCTCGCCAAATGCAATTTCAACTGTGGAAAAATCCATGACATGAGACTACCATACCGTATACTTGTACGAAAGAGAGATTTTGAAAAAAATCATCTCACAACTAGTGTAAACAAACGGGCCGTTGGTCTTCTTAATCTCAACTAAAAAGAGAATGTCGTGCACTTTCACCCAATATAAGAAGGGTAAAATGATTATTTTGTAACACTTATTCTCCTTTGTATCATTATTTTTTATCAAATGAGAAATAAGAATGCTATCATATTTATCTTCTTGTATATATTAAATGTACGTGCGAATAAAGATAGAGATAAATTAACTCGTAATGAATTATACCTACTCTTCTCAAAATTTATCCCGATACGATACCAAACGTAGTCGATGTGTCTCCGCATTTGCTCGGAAAGGAGCGTCCTGACTTAACAGCACCGATCGGTGATCAGACCGGACTGGTGTTTCCAAGCGCTCCACGTCATGTTGGTTCTTCCGTCTTGGTCTCTTTTGGAGAAGCGAAACCTGGCATGCTTGTGTTTCCCTGCGGCACTCGCCTCCCTTTCTCTGTTTGTGTGTGCGCGCGCGTGTTTCTGTCTCTGCGTGTCTGTGTGTGCACAGCTGGAAGCCTGCACCGGAAGGAAGTGCGTCCCAGTACCATCCTCGCTTCAGAAAATTTGCAGCGCACAGTACAAATTGCAAGAGGAGAATCCAGTCATAAACTGGCCCTGCCCCAGTGATGAGGACGATTGCCTCGCGTTTGGCCCAGCTCACCGGCCTCTAGTAAGCGAGCACCCTCCCGCCGTTTAGCCTCCGCCGTTTCACCGATGTCTTCCATGAATGCTTTCATTCTAGTTGTTTCTGGCGTGTCCATTTTTCTGTTGACCTTGAGTTTTAATTGAGAACGGCAATTAAACATTTAGTTGGGTCATCCCATGAATGCCAATGGTAGTCGACTAGCTGACCAAGGATCAAACTCATGCCAATGCATTCTGAATGATTGAGCTATCCTACTGATAAAGATACCTCACAGACAGATTCCTTTCCCTCCAATAGATTGTGTTCTTTATAGTGTTTATTGAGGAAAATCCCGGTTTTCAGGTAGCTGGGGGTGGAACGGTGCCATCCCATAATGAAGACTGCAGTGATAATGTGTAGGATCTTGGTCCATAAGAAATAAATGATCGCCTCCGGAAGTCCACACAATTCGGGTTCATCGAAAGCAGACACTAATGCTTACGAGAAGCGCCTATGTAAGAATGAATGAGAACAATGTCCATGTAACTGATGAAAACAGTATGTAACTGAGGGGAAACATTATACCCTAACTGTTATCATTGGTGATCTTTTTTTTTTCCTTTGTGTTGAAAGAATAAGGAATATCAAAGAGTAACATATTCATGTGAACTTCTCAATGGAGGATTCCTTTCAGAAAAAAAGGGCTTATCTGTATTTTATTCATGTTGTTATTCTGTAGTCCATTCAATGTTGTTGAGTGACTTTATTCAATCAAGGGTTCAAATTAGATATGAATCCTTATGGTCTGGTCTACATACATCAGTTAGCCAAGATGAGTTTCAATAGGAGAGTGACACGTGTTTCAGTTTAGAACTTGAAAGAGAACTAGACCAGGACATAGTTCAGAGGAGTTAGACAGAGTGGGCAATGTTTTTCTTTTGAGAAATTGCTCATCCCACTCTGAAGATAAAGAATGATCTTTGAGTTGCCCATTTGTGGGTGTGGCATATGATAGTCCGTCCAAGAACTGAAATGTGTGCATTAAGTGAGGACTCTATCCATCTACATTTTAAAATGACTGTCATTCAAACATGTATGAAGACTGTTAGCAGAATGGACTTCTATGGGATCAAGCTTAGCGGAATGGACTTCTATTGGATCAAGCTGATGTGGACTCCTAGCGAGGGCTTCTTGCTTAAGAAAGAAGTTGGTCTCTGGCTGTTTCACTAGGCCTGCATTGAGGTATTTGTGTTCTAATAATGCTTTTTCCTGTAAAATATTAATGTTCCGGGCAATGACAGTATAGGAAACTGAGCCAGAATAGGTGGATAATCTCCTATTTAATTTCCAGTCCCAAGAGCATCGCATGAAGAATTATGTGGAAGAATCATGCACTGGGTAGTTTTTCCTCGCAGTGCAGGATTGGGGTACGGATGTTGGGTGGGGGATGGTCTGCACCAGGTGTTCACTGTTTGGGTGTTCATGTTTCAGTATATCTCAAGGCTACTTAAGTGTCATATATATATATGTATATATTCTACAGCCACTTAATGGAATTCATGTTTTAATTTCTAAAAGGTGAACATTTTATTTTACCCATTTTGAAGTTAAAACATTGTAGTGTAATAATTATGTAGTAACCTATGGGATGGTGAAAGGGGAGGATCCCCATCTCATCAACAAGGAACTAGTGAGGAGGCATATGTTTGTTTTACCAGAATACCAATACTGATTTTTCTGTTTATTATCCCAAAAGGTTTCTGTGTCTATATTTCGAGACCATGGTCACATGCTTGCTGGAGTCGCATCCATGGAGAAAGGCATGCATCTAAAGTTGATAAGGTTGTGCAAGAGGAATCCAGAAATATACATAAGGTCTCCCTCTTGAAAGGTCATTGGGGCACATTTTTATGTGGGATTTAGAAAAGTTCACAGAGCATTTGTTCTTGATACTTTGATCATTAGTAGGGCTGTGGACAGTTGGGTTTGGTTCAGTTTTGAATACTGAACTGGAAAATTTTGGTTACATTCGATTCAAACTGAAATATTATATCACAATATGCATGCATTTTTCATGTGTACTAATTTTTTCCAAAACTGAACCGGACTGAACAAATGTGAGAAACTGAACCAAAAGAATTTCAGTTCAGTTCAGTTCAAACACGGATGCTTTCAGCAAAAAACAACTCAAGGAATACAATCTGTTAAGGTTTAGTCCCACATCGAATAATCTGTGGGCGCCTTCCCTCTTTATTTGTGGAGGATTCCCTCAATTCATTGCCTAGGTTATGTTTGAGTTCAGGCCTTACATGGTATTAGAGCTGGATCTTTCGGATCTTATGTCGCCCCACCTGTTCAATAGTGCCACTTATACTGTAATCATTTGAATTTACACTGTAACCATTCATGTTCGGCACTAGGGGGGTGTTGAGGTTTAGTCCCACGTTGGATAATCTGTGGGTGCCTTCTTTGTCTGTAGAGGATTCCCTCAATTCAACACCTAGGTTTTGGGTTCGAGTTCAGGCCTTCACACAAACAATGGAGGGCTTTAAGACAAATATTCTCAACATAAAATCTACTTCCCTGGAAGATGATGTCATTGCACTCCCTCCAAATACTCCAGCAAATGGCATGTCAAATGAGCAGAAAAACACGACTTTTAATGGATGTGTACTATGACAAAATATGAGATGTTTAAAGCAGGTCCACATATCTTCAGTCATTCTGAAATTGTGCTGAAAACTGGAAAGCTGACCCAACACTTTCCAAACCTCTTGACCAATGCTGAAATAATAAATGATTAATGTCATCATTTTCAGATCCACACAGAGAGCAGATCATATCACAATCCTGGTGCCATTTTGTTCTATACATCTTGGTGACAATTCTTCTTTGAAATAGTAACGACATAAATACTCTAACCTTCAGAGGTGACTTAACCTTCCAAACCTCTCCATCCTTCTGATAAGTAATGTGCTTCTCATTCAATTTTGGTAAAAAGATTTAGTAGAAAAGTATCCATTCATACAATCCCAGCAAAAGCGGTCTGGAAGATCAATATTAAGCTTCACCAAGAAACTCCAATAAGGATAGGTATTGAGCTTCATCATCCTCTTTGAGGCCCCTTCTCAATATAATACACCATTGTATACTCTCCTTTCAAAGCATAACAATCAGACACTTTCTGCCATTTATGAACAGCCAGCTGGAATATGAGTGGAAATCGATCCTTTTAAAGTGAAAGTACCGCTCCCTCAGTCTATCCAGAAGAATGTGTTTGCACCATGTCCCATCTTTATGAAAATGTGCTGAGTCATCCATCTGCTTGGCTTAAGAACTCCCTTCCATAACAGACTCATAGCATGCTGATGCTCTGTCTGGAGATAGAAACAGTTATGCTGTCCATAGTGTTTTTGTTGCTGCACTCTTTTCCATAAAGTATAAATTGAAAAATAAAAATACTTACATTTATTTTTATATATGTACATATAATTAAGATTTTAAAATGTTTATAATATATGCATGTATATAGTATCAATGTAAAATATGTCTATTATAATTTCGGTTTCTATGTTTTTTTGGTTTGGTTTGGCTTCACAAACTTGTGAAACTGATTGAGTAGAATGCAATTTCAAACTGAACTCAAACAAATCGAATGACTCTATTTGGTTCAGTTTTGCAGTTTGAACCGAATCATGCACAACCCTAATTATTAGTTGCAATGGCAATGGTGCTCAACTTGGTAGGCATAGTGCTTGGTTGCGGCATAGTGTCAAGGTATTCTCTGTGATCATATTCATTATTGATCTATGCTGGTTTGTGGATGGTCTGGGTTAACATCCTGCGTGCTTGGTTATTGATAATTTATGTAATGAGAAGGCCCTCAGTAAAATATGTGGTCAGAATGTACTTTCAAAAAATCCATGGTCAGAAGGATGATCAGCGGTATGAAGGTGGTCAGAAGGATGATCAGCGGTATGAAGCTGGTTTCATCTGTTCCATGGGCACAGACTTCTATAGGGAGTTGTCCCAATGATCCTTTAGAATTTTTGTGAGTACCATATTCTTCATGGGCTGGCTTGTGGTGCTGCAGTACTCATTTGAGCAATGGCAAATGAGAAGATATGTGTATAAGCTCCTTACCTAGGGATGGATGATACATTGCTTGATGGGACCAAAAGCACCCAGACTCAAATCTTGATGTGGATTGACCACAGGAGGTGAAGGAGCAAGCTGGCTTCTAGTGGCATTCTAGTTCATTAAAAGGTTGGGCCAAGGATGCTTGGTTCTTGGGTGAGCAAGCCTATAGGGTCATCAGTCAGCAGGCTGGGCCATATCTGATCATATGCCCATTGTTCTCACGAAGGGATGGATCATTTTGGTAATTAAAGGACTTGATGTCTTACCCCACCCAGTATGAGTTGGTGCATCTTTTTTCAGGGCACACTATGGAACATTGTAGCAACCCACACACTGTAGGCCCTTATATACCCTACACTGGGGTCTCATTTGACTGGAGGGAGGGGATGGAGCATTAAACATCAACTATGTTGAACATGGTTACATGGATAACAGCTGCTTGTGGTTTTCCAGCATTCAACTTACCAAGGAGGGCAGATAGTTGAACATGGAAAACTGAGGTGGGAGGCTGAATTGGGGAATTGACCCCCACCCTGTTGAGATCTCACCTTGGCTGAGTCAAGAATGCTGCTCCTTCAGAACAACTGAGAACATGGATGCCTATGTGATTGTTGGAGAGATGGAAGTTGTCCGGGCTTTGGTTTCTATAAAATCGAGATCGTCACATCTGAGTGAAGACTGGGCTTGTCCAAGATTGGAGAAATTCACCTAGATGTGCAGTCAGCCTTGTCAGCCTACTGTGGTGGAACTGAAGGAATGGATGCTACGATACCAAACTACGAAGGAGCCACAAAGAAGCCTGAGACTTGAGTGGAAACCCAACCTAGGTCCTTATGACCCTTCTTGAGGATACCACTCTTGACAAGCCCTTTCTCTGATTATGCAGGGAGTAAGGTGTTGGCAGGTTGTTATATGGAACGGACATGAGCGAAGCTTGAGTTTCAGAAATTCAAGCCATTTCTAACATCAAATTTTGCATATTGAAATTGAAGGCAAAAATTCTAAAAAGGTGTCATAATTGGAATGGAAACAAATGTTTTCATATCTGAGATCCTGATAATTGTTGCAAAGATTAAGAAAGGGAGCTGTGCTTAGTGCAATTTTTTATTTTCTTATTAATGAAATGTGGTACATCTATCTTCTAGAAAGGAAAATGGAGAGCCTTCAAGAACCTCTTCTTGATATTTTGTACAAAACAATTCTAGAAGATGCTCCATTTTTCATGGCACAATGATCGAGTATTATTTGTTACCTGAAGTTGTCACATTTCACAATGTGACACGATTGCACAAGAAAATTTTCTTGATCTTTGCTTTTGGATTTTTAGTAGACTGTTCTTCAACATGGGCCTGCTGCAGTACCACATTCTAGAGGTTCCTATCACCAAGGTTTTTCTCGTCCAATGAGCATGGACTTCAGAAATGCCTACATTTGGAGAAATTGTACTACTCATTTTCAATGCATCTGGGACCAGGGGTTTCATTATCTATTATCTAATGAGTTTTTCTTTCATCAATCTGTTCATGTTCTATATTATCTCACTTACAGATTTTTAGGAATTTGCATTGAATGCTTTCTGTAATATGTAACACTGCAGCATTAGTTGATGATGTATGATATAGGATAAAAATTGTGCTAGTCACTTCATTTGTATCCAAGGAATGCAAAATCGGATCAGATCGGCCGATCGGATTAGTCTTTGGTCGGTCCGATCCGATCTTGATCCGACCTATCTCGATCTATGGCTGGGATCGGCCGGGATTGTGCCGGATCGGGCCAGATCGGACCGGATCGGCCGATCCTTCCCGATATGGGCCCATCCCACCCAAGGCCATTTGAACTTCCAATGGGTTGGGTGGGGGCGAAAGGCTATTCGGGAATTTATGTGGGCTCTCTTTTGACTCTTTCAGATTTTTACCATTAAAGTTTCACTCAGTTGCTCAAGTTCTCCAAGAGGCCTCTTTGCTCTCCAGCACCTCTCTCTCTCTCTCTCTCTCAGTCGTAACAAGAGTCTTGTAAAAGCAAGATCATTTTAGAGTGGTTGGACAATTGTATCGAGGCTCATCTACGAGGATTGAATTGGAGCTTTCTTCAAGAGATTTTCAAAGGTATGCAATCTTTCTCTCTCTAGGATCACTTTCTCTCTCCTCAGATTTGTGATTAGGAATTTTTTCTGTTTTAATTGTTTTGCATTACCCCTAAGCCCCTCTAACACTCCACCATGCCCCCTCCCTCTAGGACCACTTTCTCTCAGGGATGATAAGGAATACATGAAGAGGTTCATGATCTGACTAGGGATGATGACCCTAGAGGGGGTCCTATAGACCCTTACCTCACCAGGGGGAGGAACAAACAACCAAGCATCACTATTGCATTTAAGAATTTGAAGATTTGTAAGGAAAAAATTGGTCGTGTAGTCTCTAGATGATTCTTCTACAATAGTGTACTGACAAATACTGCCAAAGAGCCTTACCGTGAGGACATGATTGAGACAATTGCAGAAGTGGTAAGGGAATGTCGGGGCCAACTCCAAAGGAAATCTATAACACTTACCTATCTTAAGAGGTGAGTGATTTGAAGGAATGCATCAAGTCCTTAGAACAAATATGGGATAAGAGAGGCTGTACAATTATGATAGATGGATGGACAAGTATAGGTCTATCTTTACTAAGCTTGAGCATTATTCAAATCTATAGATTAAGAACTATATTATTGATCTTAACCAATTACTTTTTGCATAGGCATTACAAAACAGACAATGATCAACTTTCTTGTGTATTGTCAAGTTGAGACAATCTTCTGGAAGTTGGTGGATGCTAGCAAGCATATTAAAAATGCTGACTACTTGTTCAAGTTGATGGATGAGATGGTTGAATGGATTGGAGAGCATAGGGTGGTGCAAATCATTACAAATTATGCAGCATCATATGAATTGGCTGGCTAGATGTTGATGGACAAGTGTGAGCACCTATTTTGGGACCCTTGTTCTACACATCACATATGTTTACAACCACAACTATGTCCTCAAGCTGATGTGTGAGCACATTGGAGGGAGAGAGCTCATACGTCCGGGGGAACTTGGTTTGCCTCTACATGTCTCTTTGGATAGTCTACACTCTTTGGGGCGTCCCTTATTGCAAATGGTTATTTCAAACCTCTACATATATCTCTTTGGAGAGTCTACACTCTTTGCAGCGTCTCTTATCGCAAATGGTTATTTTAAAGAGTTGGGAAGAGTGGCTTGGTGTGATTGCAAAGTGAGATGCCAGAACCAAGGGGAAGCAAGTGGAAGAGCTCATTGAAACCAGGTCTCTATAGATAAGACATTAAGATGGTTTTTAGTCTGGTGGAACCGATTATGAAAGTTTTAAGAATTGTGGACGGTGACAAGAAGGCTAACATGGGGACTTATATGAGGCCATGTGGACGCACTAAAATTCGCTTGTTCAGGTGGTTCGTCTGTTAAGTGCGTGGGCGTGCCAGTCACTGAGTGACAATTTATTCGGGCTCCGAAGAGCCCATGGTGCGCTCGATCTGACTCGGTCAGACGATTGTGTGGTTCGTGTCGGGACCAAAACCCGCCGCGCCATAAAGGTCACGGCGTCATTTACATCCCCCATACGAGGGAACACCCTTGATTAATCGCCGGGATTCAGGGTCTCATGGCCAAGAAATTAATTGCATGAAAGGTCTACTACGAGGTATTGAAATCCTCGCGCGAGGGCGAGAAGAAAACCATTCGCGGTCATGTCGGTCGTGTACTGACCATTTAATGTTCGGACGAATGTCCGGCTCAAGAAAATCGCGGTTGTTGCGGGAAAATCGGAACGCATGTATGTCGAGGTACGACAAATTTATTGTTCGGAAGAGCGGAAAACGTTCGGCTGAGTCTCGGTTAAAGCGGTCAAAAACCAATAAATCTGTTGGCCCGGTGCAAGAGCAAGCTGCGACCATACTGCGGTGGGCCCCCCGCGGTCGAAGTTTGGCTCGCATGAGTGTCATTAATATTTCCGGTGCCAAGGGGCAACGAGGGAATGTCCCTTGAATCGGCTGGAAAGCCCTGTGTCTAGGGAAGCGGACGTTCGAAACGTGTCGGTCATTCGGGAGACCGTTCAATATTCGGACGGGTGTCCGGCTTGAGAATATCGTAATCATCGCGGGAGGACCTGGAACATATGTATGCCGGGATACGGCACATATACTATTCCGAGACACTGAAAACCTTCGGTTAAATCTCAGTTAGTGTAGCAGGAAACCAATGAATTTGTTGGCCCGGTGCGAGATCGAGTCAGGACCATACCGGGGGCGCCTCCCGCGGTCCAAACGGGGCTTGCATGGGCATTATTAATGTTTTCGGTGTCGGAGGGCAACGGGGAAGAGTCCCGGGACTAGATTCCAAAACCGAGAACGTGTTCGAAGGGAGCGGGCTGTAGGCCGAGGATGTGGGTCAGACAACGACCATAGTCGGGACGGACCCGAGGTCCAAGCATAGCCCACGAAGGCCTTGTTGATATTCCCATGCAGAGGGTCCAGAGATGACGGGAGCCATCTCGTTCTATTCAGATTTCGTCGGTCACTTGCGGACCGTTTGATATTCGGACAAGGGTCCATATTGAAGGTACGACGTAGATAGAAACAACCCCGTACAAATGTATGCCGAGTTCGCGGCAATTTCAATGAAAGGGGGGAACGAATCCCGATAGGGTGAATCCGATTTGGCGAGCTATCGGCCCAGAGCAATACCGGGTTACGACCACGTCGGGGTGGGAGCCGTCGGCCATGTTGGTTGCTCACGGGTCTTTTCATGTTCAGACACAGGTCCGTAATAGAAACGCGACGGAAATCGAGGTGAACCCGTTCAAATGTCTGCCAAACGTGCGGCAATTTTCGTAGTGGCTCGGAAGGGATCCGGCCTGAGAAACGAGTCCGGTTTAATCGGAATGTCGGCCCGAGGCGAGGTCGGGTCATGGCCAGTTCGGGATCATTCCCGAGACTCAGACCCAACCTAGAAGGGCGGCATCGTTGTTCCTTCAGCACCGGGCCACGGGAGAGTCGGGGCTGCGATATAGATTTTTACCATCTTCTTTATCTGGGATTTTTAGTCGTAAGATTTGGTGCTGTTTATTCCCCTTTATGTATTTGTTCTGGATGATTTTTATTTTATTTTGTTTTATTTTTATTATTATGTTCTTCTTTTCTACTATTATTATTACTATTTCACATTTTTTTTGTTTATTTCTTATGTATATTCAGATTTATTTATTTATCATAATTTTTTTATTAATTTATTATTATCATTATCATTATTATTATCATTATATATATTTTTGGAGAGAGAGTGGGCCACTAGAGGGCTAAAAAGGGTGTACCGCTGAAGGGTTGAGGGAGTGTGCCGCTGAGGGGCTAAAAGGGTGTACCGCTGAAGGGCTGAGGAGTGTGCCGCTGAAGGGCTAAAAGGGTGTACCGAGGCTAAAGGTGTACCGCTGAAGGGCTAAAAGGGTGTACCGCTGAAGGGCTAGGGAGTGTGCCGCTGAAGGGCTAAAAGGGTGTACCGGCTAGGGAGTGTGCCGCTGAAGGGCTAAAAGGGTGTACCGCTGAAGGGCTAGGGAGTGTGCCGCTGAAGGGCTAAAAGGGTGTACCGGCTAGGGAGTGTGCCGCTGAAGGGCTAAAAGGGTGTACCGCTGAAGGGCTAGGTTGGAAATACCGATGAGGGCCCACTCTCCCTCTAGTTCTTTTAAGGCTTTTCTTTTCTTCTTTTCTTTGGTTTTATTAAGTTTGCATGGGTTTCTTCTTTTCTTCTTTTGATCAGTTTCCATTCTTTCTCCCATGAGGACGAATGTTCAAGTTGTTTAGTTGTCGTTTGATTTGGCTCTCTCTATGTTGATTACGGTTCCCTTGCCTCGGTTAAAGCGCTTTACCGTTGTTCTCCTTTTTTTTATTATTTGTTTGTTGCTTTCTTTTAGTCCTTTTTAACGTGTGGTCGTTCCATTTGTTGGTTGCTTCCTTTTATCTTTTTAATATGTTATCGTTTCTAACGAAAATTTGGCAGCATCTCCCCTTAACTCGAGCGTAAGGGAGATACATGGAACGCGCCCACAAAGAGTGGCGGAACCCGACAACTGGAGGTGGGCGCCCAAGAGCGGCAACACCTTAATGAAACCTCGGAAAACTCGGAGGGAACGCCGGACAGGAAACCTCTCCCCGGCTGGCCGGGGATGCACCGGGCAAAAGGGTTGGGGGTGTGTCGGCAAGGAGTGGCCTGGGGCGTGCCGGGGAAGGAGCGATTGGAGTGTACCGGCGAAGAGGCCCTGGGCGACAGCGGGGGAGGGCCCATGGGGCGTGCCGGAGAGGGCCCTGGGCGACAGCGTGCCGCTGAAGGGCGTTGGAGGAGCGGATCGTTGAGGGGCCGAGAGGGGAGAAACTCCCCACAGGCGGACGGGCGAGGGTGAGGGCCAAAAGCCCTACGAGGGGGATACGCCACGGGTTAAAGTTCACTGCCGGAGGCCAAACCAACGGGGAAGAAGAGGAAGAGGAAAACGCCAAGGGATGCAAACACGCGAGAAATGTCTTAAAAAGACATCAAAAATATTCGCAAGCCTTCTATTCCTATTCTCACAAGAAAAATGCCCCGAGGGGACTAATACATTGTAATAAAGGGAAAACGGGGAAAAGGGAAAGCAAGAAGGAACAAGATACGGTCGGGGGGGGGGGGACACCGGCTCCTCTTCTCTTCTTCTCTTCCATCTTCTTTCTCCTCGCTCAGGCGGTGGTGATCGAGGCGGCAGGCTCCTCTTCTTCTCTTCTTCTTCTTCTCTTTTCGCACAGACGGCGGCGGTGGGCGGAGCGGCGGGGCCTCTCCCCTCTCTTCCTCTCTTCCCTCTTCTTCTCTTCTCCTTCTTCTTCTCTTCTTCTCTTCTCTTCTTCTCTTCTGCCTCTCTGTCCGTCCGTCCCCCCTCTCTTTTCGCAGCGAAGAGGGGTTTTATACCCCGGGTGGCGGGAGCCTCCGAAGGCGGAAGCGTCCGGCGGGCATTTAATGGGAGTTGACTCCCTTGTCCTGGGTGGCAGGAGGAGTAGGCAGCGTGGCTCTCTCCCCGGGCGACACCTCAGCAGGTCCACTGCGCGCCAAGAATCTGTAGGGCATGGGCGTAAGATTTCGTTTGCCGGAACGTGCCGTTGAAGAGCCTGAATGGCGTGCCGCTTGCAGGCACAACAAGCGTGCCGCTGAGAGGGCCAAAAGGCGTGTCGCTGAACGGCCAGGAGAGCGTGCCGTTGAAGGCCTGAAATAGCGTGCCGTTGAAGGCCCGAAATAGTGTGCCGTTGAAGGCCTGAAATAGCGTGCCGTTGAAGGCCTGAAATAGCGTGCCGTTGAAGGCTTGCAGGGTGTGCCGTTGAAAGGGCACAAGGGCGTGCCGCTGAAGGCCCAGGGGTGTACCGCTGAAGGGCCAAATGCTGTGCCGCTGAAGGGCCCAGGGGTGTACCGCTGGAGGGCCAAGGGCTGTGCCGCTGGAGGGCTAAAATGAGCAGTTCTGAGCCCGTTGTGAGCACAAGTTGTGGCCCATTTAATTTTCTTCGAGGCCCATGGATTGTGGGGGCTCTTGGTGGTTGATTTCTCTTCACTGTCGTGACTCCGGAGACGGCTTCACGGCAGTGTGCATATTTGGGGAGTCTGGATGACCAGTCCCTCCGGGGCTTCTTCACTCGGTGCCGTTGTCGATGCTGGGCCGAGCATGATATCTGGGTGTGCAATTTTTGGTGTCCACAAATGCCCCCCACCCACAGGTAGCGCAGGCGAAGGATGAGCCGGGCGGTGCCCGCGGGTGTACTGGTCTCTTTTTCTCTTCGTCGGTGCCGCCGGGGTGTCGGGAGCCGACATGACTTGTTTGTCTCCTCTTTTCTTCGTCAGTGCCAATGGGGTGCCGGGAGCTGACCTGGTTTGTTGGTCTCTTTGTCTCTTCGTCAGCGTCAACGGGGCGTCGGGAGCTAACATGCTCTGTTGGTCGCTTTGTCTCTTCGGCAGTGCCGACGGGGTGTCGGGAACTGACATGCTTTGTTGGTCTTTTTGTCTCTTCGTCAGTGCCGACAGGGTGCCGGGAGCTGACCTGACTTGTTGTCTCTTGGTCTCTTCGTCAGCGCCGACAGGGTGTCGGGAGCTGACATGATATGTTGGTCTCTTGGTCTCTTCGTCAGCGCCGACAGGGTGCCGGGAGCTGACATGATATGTTGGTCTCTTGGTCTCTTCGTCAGTGCCGACAGGGTGCCGGGAGCTGACATGATATGTTGGTCTCTTTGTCTCTTCGTCAGCGCCGACAGGGTGCCGGGAGCTGACCTGGTTTGTTAGTCTCTTCTTCTCTTCATCAGTGCCAACAGGGTGTCGGGCGCTGACATGGTTTGTTTGTCTCTTTTTCTCTTCATCAGTGCCAACAGGGTGTCGGGCGCTGACATAGTTTGTTTGTCTCTTTTTCTCTTCATCAGTGCCAACAGGGTGTCGGGCGCTGACATGGTTTGTTTGTCTCTTTTTCTTCTTCTCTTTTTTTTTAACCACATTACTAGTGCAAGCGCCCTTTCGGGTTTTCGCCGGCACCAGCCCCCTCTTGCTTTTGCCCACGCGCCCTCTCGGGTTTTCGCGTGGCGGGGTACCCAATTTTGCCTGTAGCGCCCTTTCGGGTTTTCGCCATAGCTGGGTTATTGCCATTTTTGCCCTTGTTCCTGTGTAGGGGCAAGTCCGGCGGGGCACCTCTATTTTAAGCCCTTTTCTCTCTTTTTTTTTTTGACGAGTGGATAACATGTGATTGTTGGCTAGGGCCCAAAGCCTTGCGCCGAAAGACAGGGTTCATTCGTTGGGAAGGAGACAATGCCAACGCAACAGGGGATTTTCCGCCGATTCGGACGTAAGGTCCGTAATGGCAATATCGTATGGAGTGGGCGGCTAGGGCACGAAGCCTTGCGCCGGAACGGGACTTATTCGTTGGCAAGGGGCTAATGCCAGTGCAAGGATAATAGAGATTCTGCCGGTTCGGGCGTAAGGCCCACAATGGCGATTTGCATGAGAGAAGGTGGCTAGGGCACGAAGCCTTGCGCCGAAAGATAAGGTTCATTCGTTGGCAAGAAGATAATGCCAACGTAACGGGTTTTTTTTCTTGCCTCTTCGGACGTAAGGTCCGTGATGGCAATATTGTGTAAGAGCGGGTGGCTAGGGCACGAAGCTTTGCGCCGGAAAAGGACTTATTTGTTGGCAAAGAACTAACGCCAACGCAGGGGTGGAGCCGTCTTTGCCCGTGCGGTTGCCCGTCGATACGTAGGGGCGTGCGGACGGGAGACATATGTATATACACATATATATATATATATATATATGTATCATTATTATTATTACTTTCTCTTATTTCTGTTTCTTTCTCTCTCTCTCTCTCTTTTTTCTCCTTTCTTATCTTCTTTTCTCTCTTTTTTTGTCGAAATTCCCCCCTTCTCTTCCCCTTTTTTTCTTTTTTTTTCCTTTTTTTTTATTCTCTTCCTCTTTTACCGTCTTTCCTCTTTTACACATAAAGAGAGTACATCCCGCCAGAGCGTGCCGTCGGGACACTTGAAAGGCGCGCTGGGGGAGAGCACAGGAGGGTGTGCCGCGTAAGGCACTCCGAAAGTGTGCCGCCGGGGGCGCGGGGGAGCGTGTCGGATGGGGCATGTCATCGGTGTGCCGCTGGGGCGCCGGGAGTGTGCCGTTGGAGCGGCAGAAGGGCGTGCCGCTGGAGGCTTCACAATGGGTGTGCCGCTGAGGGCACTTAGTAGTGTGCCGCTGGAGGCCTTGCAGGCTACTACGCCGTTGGAGCACTTCAAGAGTGTTTCTTTTTCCTCTCTTCTTCTCTTCACCTTCTCTTCTCTTTCTACCCTTCTATATTCCCCTGCACGTAAACATGGGGTGAGAATTTATTTAGTGTCCACGAATCGGGAAAGCGGGTTACAAAAGCCTAAATTGGGGAGCGGGCAGGCTGCCAGAGCCAGAATTGGGAAAGCGGGCCATGGGGGCCGAGGTAAGCAGGCTACAAGAGCCAAAGTTGGGAAGCAGGCTATGGAAGCCGAATTGGGGAGGCAGGTCATAAAAGCCAAGGGTGTTGGGAAGCGGGCTGCAAGAGCCGAAATCATGGGAAGCGGGTCGCGGGAGCCAAATCGGGGAGTAGGCCACGAGAGCCGAAATTGGGAAGCAGGCCGCGAAGGCCAAAGGCAAGCAGGCTGCAAGAGCCATGGTTACGGGAAGCGGGCCGTGGAGGTCGGATTGGGGAAGCAGGCTATAAAAACCAAAGGGAAGCAGGCTGCAAGAGCCAAAGTTGAGAAGCAGGCTGCAAGAGCCGGAATTATGGGGAGCAGGCTACGGAAGCCAAATCAGGGAAGCAGACTACAAGAGCCAAAATTGGGGTGCAAGATGTGAACGCCCAAATCGGGGAAGCAGACTATAGAAGCCGGAGTTGGGAGATTAACGAGCCGTGAGGGCAAGAGGTAGGTCATGGGGGCCAAGATTGGGCTCTACGAGCCAGAGCTGGGAAAGTAGGCTTCGCTAGCCGAAATTGAGTTTATTGTATACACATATTTTTATTATTTATTATTATTATTATTTTTATATTATAATTTTTTATTCAAGCATGCAAGCATTCATTAGCAGACATAACATAAATATAAGTAAGGCAGCTCCCTCTATAGGGGATAGGATAGGGACATCGCCCAAAATTCGTAGACACGGTGCGGGCCACGAGGCACAATTGAGGGGTGGTGCACCCGTCAAGAGGATATCGCATGTCTTACATGCATAGCCTAAATTCACGCATTTCACCCGAGGCAATTCTCTATAGCGTGGTAGTGCAAATGTGTGAACAAAGAGCTCTAACCATAGGGATATGCAGGTTTTCCTGGTGACACTCGAGGATCACTCTAGCGTCTACACATTAGTTCCAGGCTTTCGACTTTCGGTAGCTTCACACAGCCCCCATCTGTTTATTTTGGTAGCGGATTTCACCGTTCGGCGCGAGTCTCCTCATGTGTCTACTAAGATTCGTCCTTATTGTGATTCGCTTCACCATTTCGCGCGAGTTTCCTCATTTGTTTCAGTGGGGATTCCCGGCTACTCGGATCTACGTTTCTCTCTCTTCTTTTTTTCTCTTTTTTTTTCTCTCTCCTTTTTTTTTTACAGTGGGGGTAGGCAGCTTTTTCCTCACGATTACCTTTCACGGGAGTGCAGGAATTCAAGTCTCCGTAGAGTGCTAAGAAGAAATTCTGGCAATCCCTATAGTCGAAGGCTATTGAATACATTAAGTGCTAAGTGTGGGAGCGTTGCCTCAGGTTTATTTTGTGAGTTGGGCTTAGCGATTCAGCCATGACTCTTCCCCTTGACGCGTGCACCCGTCATAATCGGGTTCCCTTCGAGCGCGTGCCGTGACGCCCGTGCATCAGGAATCGGGGCAGCATTATTATTTAGCAAGGAAACGCGGTCCTAGAAAATTCCAAGGAGGTGTATTACTCTATATTAAGCAAACATGCAAGCAGGGTAGCCAATCAATTCTTATTTTTCTTTCTTTTCTTATTTTTCTTTCTTTTTTTTTTTGCGTAAGAACATACTGTCGTTACAGTAGCCAGGGTGCTGAGGAAGGAGACCGCGAAGGGCCGAAAGGACATTGGGGAAGCGGGCCATACAAGCCGCAATTGATATTGGAAGTAGGCCGCAATAGCCAGAAATCGAGGAGAGCGGGCTGCGAGAGCCAAATTATGGGAAGCAGGCTGCAGGAGCCGAAATTGGGAAGCGGGCTGCAGGAGCCGAAGTTACGGGAGCGGGCCGTGAAGGCCGAATTCTGGGAAGCAGGCCGTAAAGGCCGAATTCTGGGAAGCAGGCTGCGAGAGCCAAAAATATTGGGAAGCGGGCTGCAAGAGCCGAAATTGTGGAAAGCAGACTACGGAAGCTAAATCGGGGGAGCAGGCTACAAGAGCCGAAATTGGGAAGCGAGCTGCAGGAGCTGAAATTATGGGAAGCGGGCCGTAAAGGCCGAATTCTGGGGAGCAGGCCGTAAAGGCCGAAGATATTGGGAAACCGGCCGCAAGAGCCGAAATTGGGAAGCGGGCCGTGAAGGTCGAATTCCGGGAAGCAGGCCGTAAAGGCTGAATTCTGGGAAGCAGGCTGCAAGAGCCAAAGATATTGGGAAGCGGGTTGCAAGAGTCGAAATTATAGGAAGCAGGCTACGGAAGTCAAATCGGGGAAGCAGGCTACAAGAGCCAAAATTGGGAAGCAGGCTGCAGGAGCCGAAATTATGGGAAGCGGGCCGTGAAGGCCGAAATTGTGGAAAGCAGGCTACGGAAGTCAAATCCGGGGAGCAGGCTACAAGAGCCGAAATTGGGAAGCGAGTTGCAGGAGCCGAAATTATGGGAAGCGGGCCGTGAAGGCCGAATTCTGGGAAGTAGGCCGTAAAGGCCGAATTCTGGGAAGCAGGCTGCGAGAGCCAAAGATATTGGGAAGCGGGCTGCAAGAGCCGAAATTGTGGAAAGCAGGCTACGGACGCCAAATCGGGGGAGCAGGCTACAAGAGCCAAAATTGGGCAGCAGGCTATAAGAGCCAAAGGGAAGCAGGCTGCAAGAGCCAAAGTTGGGAAAGCGGGCCGTAAGAGCCGAAGGATACTGAAAAGTAGGCTAAAAAGTCAAGGGATATTGGGAGTAGGCTGACAAGCCGAGAGATGTTAGAAGTAGGCTATAAAGCCGAAAAGATATAGGAGAGCGTGGTGGGACGGGTGGATTAATCCTGATAGTGGGCCTTGGCCGGAATAACTGAGTCAAAGGGTGTCGGGTAGTAGGATACGAGAGCCGAGGAGAACGGTTTGTGAAGCGGCGGGTTCGGAGACCACGTCTGCCTCATGCCTCTCTCTCTCTTTTTTTTGTATGCGAAGAGGCGAGTACAAAGACCATGTCTGCCTCATGTCTCCTTTTTTCCTTTTCTTCTTCTTTTGTGTGGGGAGGCAGGTGCGAAGACCATGTTCGCCTCGCGGCTGTTCTTTCTCTTCTTCTCTTCTTCTTTTATGGGAAGAGGCGGGCTCGGGGACCACGTCTGCCTCATGTGTATTCTTTCTTTTCTCCTCTTCTTTTGTGTGATTAGACGGGCTCGGGGACCACGTCTGCCTCATGTGTCTTTTCTTCCTTTTCTTCTCTTCTTCTTTTGCGTGGAGAGGCGGGTGCAAAGACCACGTGTGCCTCGTGACTCTTCTTTCTCTTCTTCTCTTCTTCTCTTCTTCCTTTGTAGAGAGGCAGGTGCAAAGACCATGTTTGTCTCATGTATGCTTTTTTTTTCTCTTCTCTTCTTCTTTTGCAGAGAGGCAGGTGCAAAGACCATGTTTGCCTCATATCTCTTTTTTTTTCTTCTCTTCTTTTGTGTGATGAGACGGGCTCGAGGACCACGTCTGCCTCATGCCTGTCTTTTTCTTTATTCTGCTCTTCTTTTCTCATTGATGCTTCCATGCTGGAGTGTATTTCTCTTAATGTGCCCCCAGGTTGGGGTGTATCTTCATTTGGTATGCATCCCCCCTGAGGGGGTGTGTTTTGCCTCTTCGCTTCTGTGTCCCCAGGCGGGGTGTATTTTTTTTTGGCTTCTATGTCCCCAGACCAGGGTGTTTTTTTTTTAATGCCCCCGAGGCGGGGTGTAGCTCTCTTTAAATGCCCCCATGGTGGGGTATACTCTTCACGGCTTCTATGCCCCCAGGCGGGGTATGTTTCTTCTTCATATGCCCCTGGTACGGGGCGTAGCTCTCTTCAAATGCCCCTAAGCCGGGGTATACTCTTCACGGCTTCTATGCCCCCAGGCGGGGTATATTTCTTCTTCATATGCCCCTGGTACGGGGCGTAGCTCTCTTCAAATGCCCCTGGGACGAGGGTGTATCTTTTGCTTCTTATGGCCCCCTGAGGCCGGGGTGAATCTTTTGCTCATTACGCCCCCCTGAGGCGGGGGTGTATCTCTTTACGGCTTCTGTGCCCCCGAAGCAGGGTATGTTGTTTCTTCAAATGCCGCTTGGGCGGAGTATATCTTTCTTCTTATGCTCCCAGATCGGGATGTATGTCTCTTTGTTTCTGTGCCCCGGGTCGGGGTAGATGCTTCTGCTTCTTATGCGCCAAGGGCGGAGTGTATTTTTGTGCCCCCAGGCTGGGGTAGGTGCTTCTGCTTCTTATGCGCCAAGGGCGGAGTGTATTTTTGTGCCCCCAGGCTGGGGTAGGTGCTTCTGCTTCTTATGTGCCAAGGGCGGAGTGTGTCTCTTTCTGTGCCCCTAGGCTGGGGTACATTCTTCATGTTTCTCATACCCTTTTCGTAGGGCGTATTCTCTTGCTTCTCATGTCCCTGGATCGGGACGTATGTTTCTTCTTCTGACGCCCCTAGGTCGGGGTATATTCTTTCTTCATGTGCTCTCAGGTCGGGATGTATGCCTCTTTACTTCGGTGCCCCCGGGTGGAGGTGTGCTCTGTCTCTTTGCTTCTGCGTCCCCCAGGCGGGGTATGTTTCTTCTTCAAATGCCCCTGAGCCGGCGCACATTCTTTATGGCTTCTATGCCCCCTGGCGGGGTATATTTCTTAATATTTCCGGTGCCAAGGGGCAACGAGGGAATGTCCCTTGAATCGGTTGGAAAGCCCTGTGTCTAGGGAAGCGGACGTTCGAAACGTGTCGGTCATTCGGGAGACCGTTCAATATTCGGACTGGTGTCCGGCTTGAGAATATCGTAATCGTCACGGGAGGACCTGGAACATATGTATGCCGGGATACGGCACATGTACTATTCCGAGACACTGAAAACATTCGGTTAAATCTCGGTTAGTGTAGCAGGAAACCAATGAATTTGTTGGCCCGGTGCGAGATCGAGTCAGGACCATATCGGGGGCACCTCCCGCGGTCCAAACGGGGCTTGCATGGGCATTATTAATGTTTTCGGTGTCGGAGGGCAACGGGGAAGAGTCCCGGGACTAGATTCCAAAACCGAGAACGTGTTCGAAGGGAGCGGGCTGTAGGCCGAGGATGTGGGTCAGACAACGACCATAGTCGGTACGGACCAGAGGTCCAAGCATAGCCCACGAAGGCCTTGTTGATATTCCCATGCAGAGGGTCCAGAGATGACGGGAGCCATCTCGTTCTATTCAGATTTCGTCGGTCACTTGCGGACCGTTTGATATTCGGACAAGGGTCCATATTGAAGGTACGACGTAGATAGAAACAACCCCGTACAAATGTATGCCGAGTTCGCGGTAATTTCAATGAAAGGGGGGAACGAATCCCGATAGGGTGAATCCAATTTGGCGAGCTATCGGCCCAGAGCAATACCGGGTTATGACCACGTCGGGGTGGGAGCCGTCGGCCATGTTGGTTGCTCACGGGTCTTTTCATGTTCAGACACAGGTCCGTAATAGAAACGCGGCGGAAATCGAGGTGAACCCGTTCAAATGTCTGCCGAACGTGCGGCAATTTTCGTAGTGGCTCGGAATGGATCCGGCCTGAGAAACGAGTCCGGTTTAATCGGAATGTCGGCCCGAGGCGAGGTCGGGTCATGGCCAGTTCGGGATCATTCCCGAGACTCAGACCCAACCTAGAAGGGCGGCATCGTTGTTCCTTCAGCACCGGGCCACGGGAGAGTCGGGGCTGCGATATAGATTTTTACCATCTTCTTTATCTGGGATTTTTAGTCGTAAGATTTGGTGCTGTTTATTCCCCTTTATGTATTTGTTCGGGATGATTTTTATTTTATTTTGTTTTATTTTTATTATTATGTTCTTCTTTTCTACTATTATTATTACTATTTCACATTTTTTATTTTTTCTTATGTATATTCAGATTTATTTATTTATCATAATTTTTTATTATTATTATCATTATTATTATCATTATATATATTTTTGGAGAGAGAGTGGGCCGCTAGAGGGCTAAAAAGGGTGTACCGCTGAAGGGCTGAGGGAGTGTGCCGCTGAGGGCCTAAAATGGTGTACCGCTGAAGGGCTGAGGAGTGTGCCGCTGAAGGGCTAAAAGGGTGTACCGCTGAAGGGCTAGGGAGTGTGCCGCTGAAGGGTTAAAAGGGTGTACCGGCTAGGGAGTGTGCCGCTGAAGGGCTAAAAGGGTGTATCGCTGAAGGGCTAGGGAGTGTGCCGCTGAAGGGCTAAAAGGGTGTACCGACTAGGGAGTGTGCCGCTGAAGGGCTAAAAGGGTGTACCGCTTAAGGGCTAGGTTGAAAATACCGATAAGGGCCCACTCTCCCTCTAGTTCTTTTAAGGCTTTTCTTTTCTTCTTTTCTTTGGTTTTATTAAGTTTGCATGGGTTTCTTCTTTTCTTCTTTTGATCAGTTTCCATTCTTTCTCCCATGAGGACGAATGTTCAAGTTGTTTAGTTGTCGTTCGATTTGGCTCTCTCTATATTGATTACGGTTCCTTTGCCTCGGTTAAAGCGCTTTACCAGTTTTCTCCTTTTTTTTATTATTTGTTTGTTGCTTTCTTTTAGTCCTTTTTAACGTGTGGTCGTTCCATTTGTTGGTTGCTTCCTTTTATCTTTTTAATATGTTATCGTTTCTAACGAAAATTCGGCAGCATCTCCCCTTAACTCGAGCGTAAGGGAGATACGGGGAACGCGCCCACAAAGAGTGGCGGAACCCGACAGCTGGAGGTGGGCGCCCGAGAGCGGCAACACCATAATGAAACCTCGGAAAACTCGGAGGGAACGCCGGACAGGAAACCTCTCCCCGACTGGCCGGGGATGCACCGGGCAAAAGGGTTGGGGGTGTGTCGGCAAGGAGTGGCCTGGGGCGTGCCGGGGAAGGAGCGATTGGAGTGTACCGGCGAAGAGGCCCTGGGCGACAGCGCGGGAGGGCCCATGGGGCGTGCCGGAGAGGGCCCTGGGCGACAGCGTGCCGCTGAAGGGCGTTGGAGGAGCGGATCGTTGAGGGGCCGAGAGGGGAGAAACTCCCCACAGGCGGACGGGCGAGGGTGAGGGCCAAAAGCCCTACGAGGGGGATACGCCACGGGGTAAAGTTCACTGCCGGAGGCCAAACCAACGGGGAAGAAGAGGAAGAGGAAAACGCCAAGGAATGCAAACACGCGAGAAATGTCTTAAACCAACGGCGGTGGGCGGAGCGGCGGGGCCTCTCCCCTCTCTTCCTCTCTTCCCTCTTCTTCTCTTCTCCTTCTTCTTCTCTTCTTCTCTTTCTCTTCTTCTCTTCTGCCTCTCTGTCCGTCCGTCCCCCCTCTCTTTTCGCAGCGAAGAGGGGTTTTATACCCCGGGCGGCGGGAGCCTCCGAAGGCGGGAAGCGTCCGGCGGGCATTTAATGGGAGTTGACTCCCTTGTCCTGGGTGGCAGGAGGAGTAGGCAGCGTGGCTCTCTCCCCGGGCGACACCTCAGTAGGTCCACTGCGCGCCAAGAATCCGTAGGGCATGGGCGTAAGATTTCGTTTGCCGGAACGTGCCGTTGAAGAGCCTGAATGGCGTGCCGCTGGCAGGCACAACAAGCGTGCCGCTGGCAGGCACAACAAGCGTGCCGCTGAACGGCCAGGAGAGCGTGCCGTTGAAGGTCTGAAATAGTGTGTTGAAGGCCTGAAATAGCGTGCCGTTGAAGGCCCGAAATAGTGTGCCATTGAAGGCCTGGAATAGTGTGCCGTTGAAGGCCTGAAATAGTGTGCCGTTGAAGACTTGCAGGGTGTGCCGTTGAAAGGGCACAAGGGCGTGCCGCTGAAGGCCCAGGGGTGTACCGCTGAAGGGCCAAAAGGCTGTGCCGCTGAAGGGCCCAGGGGTGTACCGCTGGAGGGCCAAGGGCTGTGCCACTGGAGGGCTAAAATGGGCAGTTCTGAGCCCGTTGTGAGCACGAGTTGTGGCCCATTTAATTTTCTTCGAGGCCCATGGATTGTGGGGGCTCTTGGTGGTTGATTTCTCTTCACTGTCGTGACTCCGGAGACGGCTTCACGGCAGTGTGCATATTTGGAGAGTCCGGATGACCAGTCCCTCCGGGGCTTCTTCACTCGGTGCCGTTGTCGATGCTGGGCCGAGCAGGATATCTTGGTGTGCAATTTTTGGTGTCCACAGGCCATAGAGAGAGCAAAGGAGGAAATCCAGAAAGCCAACTCTAGGACATACACAAAGTGGTGGGACGTCATTGATGAAAGGTGGGATAAGACTCTCCACTATGATTTTCATGCCGTAGTTATTTGCAACCCATAATTCCAACGTGCATGTTCTCCATTTTGATGTCATTGTTGACGAAACTTTGCCAATGTGTAGGCTATTTTTTCAACCCACGCTATTAATATGACCCAAATGTGAAGAATGGCGATGAAGTTTTGAATGGGACAAAGAATGTCATTCGGCACATGCTACAAGATCACGATCGGGGAATTATAGTGTGCAACAAGATGCATGATTTTAGGCTCGAATTAACACATTTTGGAACTCACCGTGCAGAAAGGACAATAGTGTTGCTTAGTCTCGGTAAGCTAAAGGAGTAAAGTGTATTAAGCCATCTTTTTTACCTTGGTCTAAGACTCTAAATCATGTTCATTTTTTAACTACTACCAAATTTTAATGTACAACTGATTGGTGCATGGATCATGGCAAAGCTCCTGGATATGAAGATCTAGCATATGTTGGTATCCGGGTCTTAAACCAAATAACATCTGCATTTGGGTGTGAGAGAAATTGGTTAACATTCTCTCCCATTCATACAGTGCAGAGGAATGGGCTTACATCCTCAAGGTTGGAGCGACTTGTTTTATGCCATTACAATATGTTTTTGAAGCTTAAGAACCTCCAAAGGATTTAAGATGGACAAAAAGAAGAAGGTGGAGAGATAAAGCTATGAGACGGCCTGCTGCACAGCCTAAACCAATTGAAGAGCCCATTGACTTGTATGATATTTTCCATGAAGAGAATCCTCTCCATTCATGGGTCGATGCAAGGATGGCTTTGGGTGAACCATAATTTGATCCTAATGATCAAGCTTGGGCCGAAGGGGAGTTGGATGATGTTCCATTATCTTCAACATTTTAGCTTCCACCTACAAAAAGACACAAAGGAAAATCAAAGACACCTCCGAAGGTACTATGAGCATGACTCCTTTGGACATTGCAGATTTGGACACTATATAAGAGGGGGATGAAACACCGGAGCCAAATGACTCGATTGCCTATCAAATCTTGGAGGATTCCACTTAGACTAGCAGTGATAGTGATCATGATGATCCTAGTCAAGGACAAGGTGGTGCAGCCATCCACTCATAAGGCTCAAGGCACACCTGCAAAGGCATTGTAGTCATAAAGGAGTGAAATTTCAGCCATGCTAGACAAGATGAATATCATACTAGCCAGAGGTCAAAAAATGTGTCAAGCAAATTAGCGGGAGATAAAGGGAAAGAGAAGAAAAAGCAAAAGTCTGTGTATCCACCAGGAAGAACACTTGAACAAGGTATTGAAGGCACATGATATAATCCAAACTTCATCCCTTATTGGTGGAATTGGTTGATGTAGAGAAGGCTGAGGGTAGTTTTGTCATGCTTATATTGCCTCTGTTTTAGTTGTTATTTCTGATTTATTGGGTGTGCGTCCCTTGTAGCCTTTAGCTAGGGGTATTTTAGTCACATCTTGTAAGAGGGCTGTTGCCCTAGTCTTATTAATAAGATAGATGGGTGGCGGCTGTGATCAGCATAGAGAGAGACAGCCGCCACTTGTGTTTGGCCCTCTTGGTGCGTTCTTCTCTTCTTCTTCCTCCTGTTCTCCTGTTCTCCTGTTCCTGGCTGCAACATGGTATTAGAGCCAAAGGAGATCTGAAACAGGGGTAGAAGCAACACCGGTGGCCTCCTTGGTGTCCCTCCCTAGGGTTTATCCCTAGCACAAGAAGGCGGACAGTCCACTGGAAGATCCTCCACCGGAAAAACCCTTTCTGGCCTAGGGAAAGTCTACGGCCCTCTCTCCTTCCTGTAAGGTGGGGTCTGCACCCTGCATCTCCATCCTTCTCCTTTCCCCTCTGTCAAGCGGCAGAGCCCTGCTCTTGGGGAGACAGCCGCGGCCTGTCCCCTAGGGTTTGTAGGTTCGCTACTTGTTACATCTGGGAGAAGAGGAGGTTTCCATGGCCAATTAGCAATCCCCGTCCATCTCCAGGTCTACATCCACAAGTGCTGAAGGGGCTTCTGTAGGAAAAAGGGTATCGCTGTCTGGGCCTGTGTTAGGCCATGAACACCATGCTCTGCAGATTACCCCTGTCAAGCTGAACAAAAACAATTATGTTGAATGGTCAGCAGCAGCCAAAATGTACCTTGGAGCGAAGAGGAAGTCTGGCTACATCAACGGTAAAATAGAAACCAGCTGAGGATGGTGCTGAGTTTGAAGATTGGGTTAAACAGAACAATGTTGTGATGACCTGGTTAGTCAATTCTGTTGAAGATGCTCAGAGAAAATTGATTATGCGAAAGGAGACAGCTAGAGACGTGGGTGTTCGTAGAAAAGATGTATGGAGAGAAGAAAAATGCTGTTAGGGTATATTCATTGGAGAATGCCCTGTATGAAGCAAGACAAGGTACACTCTCTGTTACAGACTACTTTACTACCTTTCAAACACTGTGGGATGAACTCGACTACTATGATGCTGATGACTGGGATACCCCAACTGATCACAGAAGACACTTGAAGTTTATTCAGAAGGGGAGAGTTCTGAAGTTCTTTGGTGGTTTAAATCCGGAGTGGGAATCCCTCTGGGGATAGATTCTCAATGACACTAGTGCCCTATCTTTAGATGAGGTATATCAAAGGGTGCTGGTTGAAGAGAATGGGAGGGAAGCTATGCCGGTGGACACTCAAACAGCAAGTGGGAATATTCTACATGATCATTCTGCTCTGGCCAGCAATGCTTCCAAGTTTAAGAGGGGTAGTGGTAATAGTCAAGAGGATGATGGGAAAGCAGTCAGGAAGTGTAGTCACTGTGGCAGATCTAACCACTTTGTGGATGACTGTTGGGAGCTCTATCCTGATAAGAAGCCCCTCAAGTTTCGTGGCAAGAAGGGCAGCAAACAGGCCAAGGGAAATGTCACGCCCCGAGCGCGGAAGGTACCCGGAGATGCGCGACGAGTTTATATCAATCATGTCAATCAGAGTAGTAGTGTATTCGACACAAAGACAGAGTGCGCAAATATAAAGATAACCCAATCCATTAATTCCTTTAATAAGAATATGTCTATTACAAACCCTTGCAAATACTAGACTCAATAAAATAAAAATACAACGCTTGACTCAAGAAAAATAGAGAAAAGACAGGACTAATTGACGCTTGAGTAGCTCTAACTCTTTCACTCTTGACCATCCCCTTCAGATTGAGTTCCCTCATCGTCGGACTTACCTGAAAAGTATGAAAACACTGAGTGAGCGAACGCTCAGTAGGAAATTATATCTCAAGAACTAGCGATGGGTTTAAGTAATTACATCTTTCATGAATGCACTATAGCTATACATGCTCGCAAAACGACAAGATAGCAAGAGAATATAACAATAAGATAGCAAGAAGAACTAGTCATGAACTTTCAAGAATTTATCAAGCAGATAACAAGACTTTCAAGCAAGTAAACTCATCATGTCATGTTGGAATTTGGCTATTTTGTTTCAAGTCAAGCAAGTATACAATTACCCTTTCTCGGGCCATGCAAGTCATGTAATATCAAGTCAAGTACAAGATTTGTGGAATGTTTAATCAAGCTAGTCATGCACTTCGGTATAATGCCAATGCCGTGATCAATCAACTCCCATGGGCACAAGTACTTTCGGGTGCTCCTCCCAGGACCAGATCGGGCCCTATATGCGCAGGCATTAATCATGTATTTTAACATCCACTTTTGTATATAGCCAATATGGAATTTCAAGGATAAAGCTTGTAGACACGTAGGATAGACTTCGATAGAATAGAGTCCAAAAATATGACACTTGACATAGTTAGGCGATAATAACGGTACAATCACGTTTATCGATAAAACTAGGTGGAATTGGTTCCCTAACTTGGGTACCATGACAAACAAGTATGGACATTCTTTATATAGAATTGAGGTCCACAAGATCATCAAGTTTAATATAGAATTGGGGTCTACAAGAACATCATAACAATGTTGTTATAGAATTGGGGTTTACAAGAACATCATAACAATGTCATGCTTACCCCGTTCATTAAGATAATTCTCATATCATACACATGGCATGACATGAGGGCCGGTATACCATGTTTCTATAGAGTGACATGGCAAAGATTGCGTAATGGTTTTTTTATGGTACAACCAGCTCAGTTGGCCTTGAGGGAATCCAAGGCTCGAGGAGTCTTACGGAGGTCTCTATGACTAACTCGCTAGTCCAAAGGAACGGAGTGTCCAATGGAAAGCTTGTATGTCAATGAGAGTTAAGGGGGTAACGTTAAAACATCATGAAACGTGGGACTATATTCACGGACTGGAATATAGTGCCGATATATATAGATATGTATATAGATATATATATATATATATATATACATATGAAACCCTCGGTTAACAGTAACAGTGTAAAATAGTGTCACAGGAAAATAGCGACTTAATCTAAGTCATTACTTATCAAATTAACGCCTTCTATAGGGGCATTTATTTACAAATTTGACGACTTGTACATCAGTCGTCCCTTCAATATTTCTATTCTGTAGAAAATCAATATTCTGGAATTTTAACAAAAACGCGCCCTGGACAGGGGCGTTATTTTTCAATTAGCGCCCTGGTCTGGGGCGTCAGTTCAGTAGGAGACGACCTAGACAAGGTCGTGAATTCAAGAATTTACCAATTTTCAGACAATAAAATTTCAGGAAAAAGGGTACATGATCATGACAGGAAAAATAGCAGGATTTCACAGGTATACTCATGCAATATATTAGATTAATGGTTACATAGATACTAAATTTTAAACGTGGGTATTTATTAATTACATGCAATTGACGACTTCTGGGTAGGGCGTCAAAACAATAATTAGCGCCCTAGTGTGGGTCGCTTCTTTAAATTAGCGCCCTTGTCAAGGGCGTTTCTTTTTGAAATTACATAGAAAACATCTGAAACCACAATAAAACTATATGCATGCACGACCGATGATATTATTAAGATCTTAAGCTAGTTTGGGCTACGATCTTGAGAAAACCTACCTGATTAAGATCTGGGTGATGATTCGTGGAGAAAGTTGAAGAACAACGTCACTCTGTTATATACATAGTATTCTGGGATTTATCTGATCAGCAGGTACCGAGATAGAGAGGTTGAGAGAATGTGATTCCTACGCGTAGCTTGCTTTGGATGAAAAATCTCGTTCTTCAGTAGGTCAAGAAGGCTTTCCTACAGAGAAATAAGATGAAGAATCATTAGTTTTTTTCTTCATAATACTTAACTGAAGGCAGAGGAAGAAGAACGATGTGGATGAAGAACCCACGATCTTCTCTTTGACAAAAGAGTTACTACCTACTGTAGACTTCCTACATGAAATAAGATGAAGACATTAGTTTTCTTCATCATACATAACCGAAGGTGAAGACACAATCAAGGAAGAACAAACCTGTGTTCTTCACGGGTGACAGCAGCAGCAGATCGCCAAATAGCGATCAAGGGTCGATTTGTGGGATATTTATAGGGTTTTTGGGTCCTTAATAGAGTTAGAGTTCTATTGGAAGTTATATTTCCTTGATAGAGTCCTTACTATAACTCTACTAGCACGTACTAATCCAGAACTTACCCTGGATGAGGTCTGGGTTCGAACGGAACTCGAACTGAATTAATGCCTTTCGATAGGGCGTTACTTAAATTAACGCCTTTTTGAACGTCGTTTCTTTAGTGAAACGCGTCTAAGCAAAGGGTGTTACGTTTAATTGTCCTTTTATTTATTTTGGTCGTTTGAGAATTGACGCCTTGTCCAGGGGGCGTCCCTTTTTCAATTCACGCCTTAGCCAGAGGCGTTTAATTTTAATTAGCGCCTTGAATCAAGGCGTTATTCACATTTTGGGTCCTATTTATTTGTTCCTCTTGATTTTTCTTTTACTTACTTAAATCTTTTAGCCTATTTTGACTAATTAAGAATTTGTTTATTCTAATTTGATTTATTTAAAAATCTTTATTTTTCCAGGGTTGCTACACCCTCCCCCACTTAAAAGAATTTGATCCCCAAATTCAATCGCATATACATGAGGAGAGTGTAGAGCCTATTACCTTAAAATAATTCTGGGAATCGTTTCCTCATGGATTCCTCGGTTTCCCATGTGGCTTCATGATCGGAACTCTTACTCCATTGTACCTTTAGCATGGGAATAACCTTATTCCTTAGGGTACGTACTTCACGATCTAGTATCTTCATGGGCTTCTGCTCATATGTGAGATCCTTGGATCACTAAGTCTCCATGATCAATAATGTGCGATGGATCGTGCACATACTTCTTCAACATAGATATGTGGAATACATTATGCACTTCAGACAATTGAGGAGGCAATGCGATGCGATAAGCAACCTCGCCAACTCTTTCCAATATCTCAAAAGGTCCGATGAACCTTGGTGTAAGCTTGCCCTTAACACCAAATCTCCGTATGTCACGTCCCGGCGATATCTTGAGAAATACATGATCTCCGATTTGGAACTCAAGATCTCTCCTTCTCGTGTCGGCATAAGTCTTTTGCCTAGACTGAGCAACTTGCAGTCTTTCTCGAATCAATTGTATTTTTTCAGTGGTAACCCTTACCATGTCTGGACCTAGCAGTTGTTTCTCTCCAACTTCGTCCCAACATAAGGGTGATCGGCAACTCCTTCCGTATAAAGCTTCGAAAGGTGCCATTTGTATACTTGCCTGGTAGCTATTATTGTATGCAAATTCCACCAACGGCAAGTGATCATGCCAGCTTCCATCGAAATCAATGATGCAAGCTCTGAGCATATCTTCAACCACCTGATTAGTTCTCTCGGTCTGACCATCCGTTTGAGGATGAAAAGCTGTACTAAAGTTAAGCCTTGTTCCCAACGAATGTTGTAGTCCCTTCTAAAAATGAGAAGTAAAACGGGGATCTCTGTCAGACACGATTGAAACAGGAATACCATGTAATCTGACTATTTCCTTGATGTATAATGCAGCCAAAACATCAACTGACCATCGGCTCTTTATTGGCAAGAAATGCGCCGATTTAGTCAATCGGTCAATAATAACCCATATTCCATCATGTCCTCCTTTTGATTTAGATAAACCCATAATGAAATCCATACTAATATTCTCCCACTTCCATTTGGGAATATCTAGAGGATGTAATTTTCCAGCAGGCTTTTGGTGTTCCGCCTTGACCTGTTGGCAAGTGAGACAGCGTGATACATAGTCTGCTATTTCCCTTTTCATGTTGGGCCACCAAAAATTCCTCTTCACATCTTGGTACATTTTGGTTGATCCTGGATGAATCGTGTACCTTGATCTATGAGCTTCATCTAAGATCTTCTTCTTTAACTCGGGACAATCCGGTATGCAAGTTCTATTCCTGAACATTAATCTTCCTTCACAAGTTATTTGGAAATCAGATTATCCTTCCAGTTTGTCTTTGATCTCTACTAATATTGGGTCATTATCTTGAAGCGCTCGTATTTCAGATAATAGGTCTGGATGAATGCTTATATGAGATAATGTGACACATTGAAAGTCTGTGTCCATACTTATATTGAGTTCAGAGAATTGTTCCAGCAATTTCCATTCTTGAATCATACAATTGGCTAACAGTGCTCTCGGCTTTCGACTAAGGGCATCTGCTACATGGTTACCCTTTCCGGGATGATATTGTATATTGAAGTCGAAGTCCTTAAGATATTCTAGCCAACGTCTTTGCCTCATATTTAGTTCCTTTTGTGAAAAGAGATACTTGAGACTCTTGTGGTCAGAGTATATAGTAAACTGTACTCCATAAAGATAATGTCTCCATATTTTGAGTGCAAATACCACCGCGGCCAATTCTAAGTCATGGACGGGGTAGTTCTCTTCATGCTTCTTCAATTGACGAGAAGAATAAGCTATAACCTTTCCTTGTTGCATTAAGACACATCCGAGGCCAATGCCAGAAGCATCAGAGTATACCTCGAATTGCTCTCCTTCCACTGGTAAAGCTAAGACCGGGGCTGTAGTTAGATGATCCTTGAGATTTTGGAAGCTTCTTTCACATTCCTCACTCCATTCATAACGGATCTCCTTGCGAGTTAGCCTAGTGAGTGGTACGGCTATCTTGGAGAAATCCTTGATGAATCGTCGATAGTAGCCCGCAAGACCTAAGAAACTTCGGATCTCGCTAGCATTGGTCGGTCTTTCCCAATTTCTTACAGCTTCCACTTTTGATGGATCTACAGACAAGCCATCTTTTGATATAACATGTCCGAGAAAAGTCACTTCTTCGAGCCAGAACTCACACTTGCTGAGCTTGGCATATAATCGGTTTGTCCTTAATATTTGTAATGCAATCCTCAAATGCTCCTCATGCTCTTCCTTAGTCTTGGAATAAATTAATATATCATCGATGAAGACCACCACGAATTGATCTAAATAAGGTCTGAATATGCTATTCATCAACTGCATAAAGGCAGCAGGGGCATTTGTTAGTCCGAAAGGCATAACAACAAATTCATAATGGCCATACCTGCTTCTGAATGCGGTCTTAGGAATATCATCGTCCTTGATTCTTAGTTGGTGATATCCTGACCTGAGATCAATTTTGGAAAAATACTTGGATCCTGAAATTTGATCAAATAATTCATCGATTCTCGGCAGTGGATACTTGTTCTTGATAGTGAGATGATTCAACTGTCGATAGTCGATACATAACCTCATGGATCCATCCTTCTTCTTCACAAATAGTACAGGCGCTCCCCACGGGGAAGTACTCGGTCTAATGAATCCTTTCTTAAGAAGTTCCATTAATTGCTCCTTTAACTCCTTGAGTTCAGCATGGGACATTCTATAAGGTGCCTTAGAAACTGGACCAGCACCAGGGACTAAGTCGATGGTGAAGGCCACTTCTCTTTGTGGGGGTAATCCAGGCAAATCTTCCGGAAACACATCTGGAAATTCTTGTACAACTGGGATATCTTCTATCTTAGTTTCCTTAGCCTCCTTAATCGTGACAAATGCAAGGAAAGATACACATCCTTTCCTGATTAGCTTGCTTGCTCGGAGAGCCGAAATAAAAGGTGACTCGCTCCGACTCTTAGGGCTAGAATAGACTAGTTCTGGAAAGTCTCTGAAGGTAACTTTGCTGTTATGGCAATCGACTGTTGCCTGGTATTTGGATAACCAATCCGCTCCCAGTATGACATCATACTCCTTTAGATCTAAACATATGAGATCGATAGGAAGATTTCTTCCTTTTACCAAGACTTCACAGTTTTGATAATGGTGAGTAATATCGGTTTCGTTTCCGAGAGGAGTAGATAAAATTATTTTCATCCATTCCGGTTCCATAGGTAGTGGGTTAGCAAACTTCTTGGAATAAAAAGAATGTGATGCACCCGTAAATAAGACATGTGCAGACTTGGAACAAACTTTCAGTGTACCTTCTACGAGTCCGCCTTCATCTTGTTCAGTCTCCTTAATCGCGTGAAGACGAGTGTTCTTGGTTACCGGGCGCTTTCCGTCACCGGTTTGATCATTAAGTAATGGGCAATCGGGAATCCGATGCTCACGGCTCCCGCAACGGAGACATGCTCCAAGTTTCCTCCAGCACTCTTCGGCTTTATGACCAGCCTTGTCACAATGCTTGCATATTATATTCGAAGGTGTAGTAGTGATAGAGAAGGGCTTGGTCTTCTTAAATTTTTGGTCTTGAGAAGAAGTACCTCCAGTGCTAGGCCTCTTCTTGAAGCTGGGTTTAAAGGAACCCGAACTTGTAACTTGTTCTTTCTTATCCTTCCCACGGATTCTATCTGATAGCTCCGTGGCATCTTCTAACAATTGAGCTCGGCGTACTATCTCTGAGTAGACCTGAATATCCATTGGCGCCAGCTGGGTAATATATTGGGGCCTGAGCCCATTAAGGAACCTCCTAGCTTTCATCTTCTCGGTGCTAACTAAGTGCTTAGCATACCGAGACAATCTAGAGAATTGTGCCTCGTACTCCGCCACCGATAATGACCGTTGCTTGAGTGCGGCAAATTCGGTAGCTTTCTTTTCTTGGACTCGGTCTGAAAAATATTTATTGTTGAAATGTTCAACAAATTCTTCCCAAGTAATTTGGTCTTGATTTATAGTAGCTTCGACTGACTCCCACCAGCATCGGGCATCCCTTTCTAGTTGGAAAGTAGCTAATAAGACTTTATCTTGATCCGTGCACTGCATAACACGGAATATACGCTCCGTCTCCCTTATCCAGTGCTCTGCGTCATCCGGATCAGTAGAACCCATGAATTTGGGAGGGTTCATGTTCTTGAAGACTTGGTGGAGACTTCCGGCTCGTTGTGCACCTCCCTGTGCTACTTGTTGCAGCACTTGGGTCATGTCTTGGAGTGTACGCTGCATGTTGCGCCACTGAGCACGTTCGGCAGCCATTATCCTACAATTACAATAGCTATATCAGTGTGCAATTTCGTTAAGGCTCTTAAATTTTTCCATGTTAACTCCACCCTTGGTTCTACCCAATCTCACTGGTTAATGGTTTAAACCTATCCTTGGACTTGGGTTTCCTAGGAATTGAATACCCTAGGCTCTGATACCACAAAAACTGTCACGCCCCGAGCGCGGAAGGTACCCGGAGATGCGCGACGAGTTTAGATCAATCATGTCAATCAGAGTAGTAGTGTATTCGACACAAAGACAGAGTGCGCAAATATAAAGATAACCCAATCCATTAATTCCTTTAATAAGAATATGTCTATTACAAACCCTTGCAAATACTAGACTCAATAAAATAAAAATACAACGCTTGACTCAAGAAAAATAGAGAAAAGACAGGACTAATTGACGCTTGAGTAGCTCTAACTCTTTCACTCTTGACCATCCCCTTCAGATTGAGTTCCCTCATCGTCGGACTTACCTGAAAAGTATGGAAACACTGAGTGAGCGAACGCTCAGTAGGAAATTATATCTCAAGAACTAGCGATGGGTTTAAGTAATTACATCTTTCATGAATGCACTATAGCTATGCATGCTCGCAAAACGACAAGATAGCAAGAGAATATAACAATAAGATAGCAAGAAGAACTAGTCATGAACTTTCAAGAACTTATCAAGCAGATAAGAAGACTTTCAAGCAAGTAAACTCATCATGTCATGTTGGAATTTGGCTATTTTGTTTCAAGTCAAGCAAGTATACAATTACCCTTTCTCGGGCCACGCATGTCATGTAATATCAAGTCAAGTACAAGATTTGTGGAATGTTTAATCAAGCTAGTCATGCACTTCGGTATAATGCCAATACCGTGATCAATCAACTCCCATGGGCACAAGTACTTTCGGGTGCTCCTCCCAGGACCAGATCGGGCCCTATATGCGCAGGCATTAATCATGTAGTTTAACATCCACTTTTGTATATAGCCAATATGGAATTTCAAGGATAAAGCTTGTAGACACGTAGGATAGACTTTGATAGAATAGAGTCCAAAAATATGACACTTGACATAGTTAGGCGATAATAACGGTACAATCACGTTTATCGATAAAACTAGGTGGAATTGGTTCCCTAACTTGGGTACCATGACAAACAAGTATGGACATTCTTTATATAGAATTGAGGTCCACAAGATCATCAAGTTTAATATAGAATTGGGGTCTACAAGAATATCATAACAATGTTGTTATAGAATTGAGGTTTACAAGAACATCATAACAATGTCATGCTTACCCCGTTCATTAAGATAATTCTCATATCATACACATGGCATGACATGAGGGCCGGTATACCATGTTTCTATAGAGTGACATGGCAAAGATTGCGTAATGGTTTTTTTATGGTACAACTAGCTCAGTCGGCCTTGAGGGAATCCAAGGCTCGAGGAGTCTTACGGAGGTCTCTATGACTAACTCGCTAGTCCAAAGGAACGGAGTGTCCAATGGAGAGCTTGTATGTCAATGAGAGTTAAGGGGGTAACGTTAAAACATCATGAAACGTGTGACTATATTCACGGACTGGAATATAGTGCCGATATATATAGATATGTATATAGATATATATATATATATATATATATATATATATATATATATATATATATATATACATATGAAACCCTCGGTTAACAGTAACAGTGTAAAATAGTGTCACAGGAAAATAGCGACTTAATCTAAGTCATTACTTATCAAATTAACGCCTTCTATAGGGGCGTTTATTTACAAATTTGACGATTTGTACATCAGTCGTCCCTTCAATATTTCTATTCTGCAGAAAATCAATATTCTGGAATTTTAACAAAAACGCGCCCTGGACAGGGGCGTTACTTTTCAATTAGCGCCCTGGTCTGGGGCGTCAGTTCAGTAGGAGACGACCTAGACAAGGTCGTGAATTCAAGAATTTACCAATTTTCAGACAATAAAATTTCAGGAAAAAGGGTACATGATCATGACATGAAAAATAGCAGGATTTCACAGGTATACTCATGCAATATATTAGATTAATGGTTACATAGATACTAAATTTTAAACGTGGGTATTTATTAATTACATGCAATTGACGACTTCTGGGCAGGGCGTCAAAACAATAATTAGCGCCCTAGTGTGGGTCGCTTCTTTAAATTAGCGCCCTTGTCAAGGACGTTTCTTTTTGAAATTACATAGAAAACATCTGAAACCACAATAAAACTATATACATGCACGACCGATGATATTATTAAGATCTTAAGCTAGTTTGGGCTACGATCTTGAGAAAACCTACCTGATTAAGATCTGGGTGATGATTCGTGGAGAAAGTTGAAGAACAACGTCACTCTGTTATATACAGAGTATTCTGGGATTTATCTGATCAGCAGGTACCGAGATAGAGAGGTTGAGAGAATGTGATTCCTACGCGTAGCTTGCTTTGGATGAAAAATCTCGTTCTTCAGTAGGTCAAGAAGGCTTTCCTACAGAGAAATAAGATGAAGAATCATTAGTTTTTTTCTTCATAATACTTAACTGAAGGCAGAGGAAGAAGAACGATGTGGATGAAGAACCCACGATCTTCTCTTTGACAAAAGAGTTACTACCTACTGTAGACTTCTTACATGAAATAAGATGAAGACATTAGTTTTCTTCATCATACATAACCGAAGGTGAAGACACAATCAAGGAAGAACAAACCTGTGTTCTTCACGGGTGACAGCAGCAGCAGATCGCCAAATAGCGATCAAGGGTCGATTTGTGGGATATTTATAGGGTTTTTGGGTCCTTAATAGAGTTAGAGTTCTATTGGAAGTTATATTTCCTTGATAGAGTCCTTACTATAACTCTACTAGCACGTACTAATCCAGAACTTACCCTGGATGAGGTCTGGGTTCGAACGGAACTCGAACTGAATTAACGCCTTTCGATAGGGCGTTACTTAAATTAACGCCTTTTTGAACGTCATTTCTTTAGTGAAACGCGTCTAAGCAAAGGGTGTTACGTTTAATTGCCCTTTTATTTATTTTGGTCGTTTGAGAATTGACGCCTTGTCCAGGGGGCGTCCCTTTTTCAATTCACGCATTAGCCAGAGGCGTTTAATTTTAATTAGCGCCTTGAATCAAGGCGTTATTCACATTTTGGGTCCTATTTATTTGTTCCTCTTGATTTTTCTTTTACTTACTTAAATCTTTTAGCCTATTTTGACTAATTAAGAATTTGTTTATTCTAATTTGATTTATTTAAAAATCTTTATTTTTCCAGGGTTGCTACAGGAAATGCAGCAACTTCCTTGGCCTCTCCCCAGGAGAATGGATCTTCAGGTGTTCAAGTACCTAACACCAAGAGTCTATCTCCAACTGATATTACTACCCTCCATAGGATTCTCTCTCAGCTGGACACATCTACTTTTGCTTCCACCTCCCTGGGTAAGTTCAATGTTGAGGGGGCTGCACTTAGTGCTACACTTCAACCAAGAGATACATCATGGATCATTGATTCAAGAGCTACTAATCACATGACTGGTAACCCTAGTCTCTTTTCTACCTATTCTCTTTCTTCCGGCCAAGAAAAGGTGATGGTAGCTGATGGGACACAAGCCTCAATAGCAGGCAAAGGAACCATTAGACTGGATGATCATCTTTCCTTGTCATCTACTTTACATGTTCCTTCTCAGCAAATAAACTCACTGTCTGTTAGTAACCTCACCAAATCCCTTAATTGTTCCATAACCTTCTTCCCAACTCATTGTGTGTTTCAGGATTTGAAGACCAAGCAAACGATTGGGAGTGGTCTTGAGGACATGGGTCTTTACAGGCTGAACATCAAAGGGAGGACTGCGTTTCAGTCCAAGAAGACTAGTGACAATCTCAGTCAAATTCAATAGCTCAAGTTATGGCATTGTCGTCTGGGACATCTTTCCTTCAAGTATTTGAAACTTTTGTTTCCTACATTGTTTAAGTCTATTAAACCAGAGTTATTTCAGTGTCCTGTCTGTCAATTGCCAAAACATTGTAGATCTCAATTTTCAGCTTCAATAAAAAAGAGCAGTGCTCTCTTTGATTTGGTCCACTCTGATGTTTGGGGTCCTTCACCTGTGCGGTCTGTGAATGGTTATCGTTATTTCATCACATTCATTGATGATTTTTCCTTGTGTACTTGGGTATATCTGTTAAGGTCAAGAGAAGAAGTTCCTCGAGAAATCCAGATTTTTTCCAATATGGTGCTGACTCAATTTGATAAAAAAATCAAGACCTTTAGGTCTGATAATGCAAAATAATATTTCACAAAAAGTCTGAATATGTTCATGCAAGATGAAGGAATGGTTCATGAATCCTCTTGCCCGTATACTCCACAATAAAATGGAGTGGCAGCGAGGAAAAATAGACACCTAATGGAGACTACTCGGGCCTTCATGTTTCAGCACAAGACCCCCAAACAGTACTGGGCAGATGCTGTCCTCACAACAGCATATGTCATTAATCGGATGCCATCCCAAACCCTAGGGTTTCGTATTCCTGTGACTATCTTACGCCCAGATCACCCAATTTTTCCCTTGACTCCTCGGGTATTTGGGTGCTTGTGTTTCATCCATGTCTTGGGTCCTGCCCACTCTAAACTTGATCCTAAAGCTGTTAGGGGAGTTTTTCTTGGTTATTCTCCTACCCAAAAAGGGTATAAGTGTGTTGACCCTGTGACAGGGAAGGTTTATTATCAAAGAGATGTTATCTTTGTTGAGTCACAGTCATACTTCTCCTCGGATCTGCCTGAGGGGGAGATTACAGTGGACCCCTACCTTATTCCTTGTCATAGTTATGTTGACACTCTGGGTTCCTCATTCTCTCCTGTTCGAGATGTCCAAGATGCCAATGCCGAGGATGGTTTCAAGACTATTGACGGAACCAGGTTTGGAAAAGTCTACTCCAGAAGACCAAGAGGGGAGGCTAAACAGCCTGAGGAAAAGACTCCTACTGATGACCACTCTCATGAGAATGCTGGGTCCTCATCTCCTGTTGTCCCTGATGTCACTTCTGAAACCGAAAATCAAGTGCCTCTCACTGACCTTGATCAATCTATTGCCTGTAGGAAAGGTGTGAGAGAGTGTACCAAGTACCCAATTTCCAACTACTTGTGCTACTCAAAAATTTCTCCGTCGTACCAGATCTACCTTTCATCTATTTCTAGCACTACTCTCCCTTCCTCTTTTTCGGAAGCTATGAAGGATCCAAGGTGGGTTAAGGCAATGGTAGAAGAGATGGAGGCCTTAAGGAAGAATGACACATGGGATTTGGTTGATCTGCCTTCAGGAAAGAAGCCTGTGGGATCAAAATGGCTATATACCATCAAATTTAAGTCTGATGGATCCGTGGAAAGGTAAGATACAAGGCAAGGTTAGTTGCCAAAGGGTTTACGCAGACCTATGGCATTGATTACCAAGAAACCTTTGCTCCAGTAGCTAAGTTATCCTCTGTCCGGGTCCTAATGTCTCTTGCTGTCCACCATGACTGGGAATTGCACTAGTTAGATGTTAAGAATGCGTTCCTTAATGGGGAATTGACCGAAGAAGTGTACATGCAAC
The DNA here is from genome assembly GCA_022559845.1 of Amorphophallus konjac. Classification (NCBI taxonomy): domain Eukaryota; kingdom Viridiplantae; phylum Streptophyta; class Magnoliopsida; order Alismatales; family Araceae; genus Amorphophallus; species Amorphophallus konjac. The sequence continues at coordinate 303,475,650 of CM040120.1, forward strand.
CCCCTCCTGGCTCAACTATAGACGGGAAAGTTTGTAAGCTCAAAAGAGCATTATATGGCCTGAAACAATCTTCTAGAGCTTGGTTTGAAAAGTTGAGAAAATTTATGCTGAAGATGGGGTTCAAATAAGGAAATGGTGACCATACTCTATTTGTGAAAAGGAAGGGTGGATAAGTTGTTATCCTCCTGGTATATGTGGATGATATGGTGGTCATTGGTGATGATCTTGTTGGCATCCAGCAGCTGAAAGATAGTCTAGCAAAGGAATTTGAGATCAAAGATCTTGATCCCTTGAAATATTTCCTTGGGATTGAAGTTGCTAGATCTCATGGCAGCATTTTTATTTCTCAAAGAAAGTATGCCCTTGATTTACTGAGAGAGACCGGGAAAATGGGAAGTAGGGGCTTGCTGATACCCCAATTGAAATGAATCACAAGCTAAGTATTCTCGATGGAGAAATCCTCTCAAAGGTTGAAAAAGGCAGGTATCAAAAAATAGTTGGAAAACTCATCTACTTGTCCTTGACCAGACCAGATATTACATATGCAATCAATGTGGTCAGCCAATTCATGCATGCCCCCAAAAGCAAGCACATGCAGGCTGTTGACCGGATCTTGAGGTACATCAAAACATCTTTGGGAAGAGGACTGTTATTTAGAAAGAAAGGTCATCTGTGTTTGGAGGGGTTTTCTGATGTTGACTGGGCTGGATCACAACATGATCGGTCAACATCTGGGTATTGTATTTACTTGGGTGGAAACCTTATTACCTGGAGGTGCAAAAAGCAATCTGTCTGTGCAAGATCAAGTGCCGAAGCTGAATACAGAGCCATGGCACAAGCTGTAGCAGAGCTATTGTGGTTAAAAATTCTTTTAACTGACATTGGGGTTAGGGCAGTGCTTCCCATGAAGCTCTACTGTGACAACAAGGTAGCAATCAGTATTGCTAACAACCCTGTTCAACATGATCGTACAAAACATAGAGTTGGATAGACACTTCATCCGGGAGAAGCTGGACTCCGGAGAGCTGTCTGCCCTATATCCGGTCTGCCGATCAAGCTGCTGATGTTCTTACTAAAAGTTTGTCAAAGGATGATTTCAAAAGAATGCTAGGCAAGCTAAGCATGTTAGATATCTATGCTCAGCTTGAGGGGGAGTGTAGAGAAGGCTGAGGGTAGTTTTGTCATCCTTATATTGCCTCTGTTTTAGTTGTTATTTCTGGTTTATTGGGTGTACACCCCTTGTAGCCTTTAGCTAGGTGTATTTTAGTCACATCTTGTAAGAGGGCTGTTGCCCTAGTCTTATTAATAAGATGGATGGGTGGCAGTTGTGATCAGCATAGAGAGAGACAACTGCCACTTGTGTTTGGCCCTCTTGGTGCGTTCTTCTCTTCTTCTTCCTCCTGTTCTCCTATTCCTGGCTGCAATAGTTGAGAAAGAAGAAAACAATGGGCAAAGAGTTCCTGTGAAGGGCAAGAGAGACAACTGAACATTATGGCTAGTTAGATTACTTTGACATATCATCTTAGCCTCAGGGGGCTTATGCTTATCCTTCAGGGTATTATGGTTGTCCCTCCCTCTAACGTGTCTTCTTTTTCGGGAGATGGATGCTATGATTATGCTCCATATCATCACAATATTTAGACACATCATCATAACAATCAACCAGAGGCACCTACCAAGTCCTCGAGATCCCAGGTTGGACACCTATCATGACATTCTACACCAACACTAGGGAATACAACCAGTATCTCATGGACTATCAACTCATGTATGCCGTGTACATATCATGGAATGACTATGTACAATATGTAAACAACGCTTTCAATGTATGCCTCCAATGAATGAAAGGTAACATTTGAATGTGCCAACTTTTTCATGAAAATTTGAGTTATATGCTAAAACCGTTTCCTATTTTTTAGATTTTTTTGGACATGCCCATGGGCTGCTGGCCTGACTCGGCCAGGATCGGACGAGGATCTGGCTGGATCGGCCGATCCCACCGATCCTGATTGGTTTGGGACAGGCGATCCGATCCCGATCCTACTTACCTTGAATGTATCTTGAGTGAAGGTTCATTTTTTAAACTTTTGAAAGATTAATGCTTGTTGAAAGCATCCATTTTATCAAAGAGAAATGTTCATCGTGTGAAACATCTCTACTTGGGGTTCTGTTCTTCCATTGGAAGTGGTATATATCATGGTCAGTTAGCATAGCTATTTATTTTAGCATGTTCTGATGAATGAGATTTCATTGTTGGATAAGCATACCATGTAGTAGTTGCAGTGATTATCTAATACTTGTAATCCTTTCTAACTTAATTCTTCTACAGTACAAAATGTCCAGCCAGAAATGGGAGACTACTTTCAACCATGTCAAATAAAATAGATGAACCATTTAATGCTCGAGAGGCAGAGACAGTTAATGTGCCACCACCTCCGACGGAGAAGGTTACTTGGACTTACAGTTGAATAATAATAATGATTCTATTAGTGTTTATTTAATCATGACTAGATGGTGCTCCCATGCTTTGTTCCTTGGGTATGTATCAAAAGTTTGGTCATTCTTTTCTCTAGTTACTCGTGTTGGGTGGAAATGGATTTGTTGGTTCGCATATCTGTAAGGAGGCTTTGGACAAGGGTTTGTCTGTATCCAGTCTGAGCAGGTTTGTGCTCCCATCCTCCAACTGAACATAATATTGATTACTTTGACCTTTCATGCTTATTACATTTTGTCAATAATTTAACAAGGAATGTTATTCAGTTTTTCCTGTCCCGTCCTACCAAGGATTTACTATGTACATACTTGAAGTGTACACTCAATGTTTGATATTCAGTATGCAAATGTGGACTTCGTTTCTGTCATGTCTTTTTTGTAGCAGAGATAAAACTGTGTAAAGGCTAGAACCAGGAAATTACATTTTGGTGGGTGGTGGTCGGGAGTTGTTGTCAGATCTAAAGTCATCGAGATACCTTTCTTTTCTTGGTACATGTCATTTGCACTTGTATTAATGCATCATGTTTGAGATTTGTTTTCTTCTCATTTCCCAGTAACATGTCAATTTGGCAACATAATGGAATGAGATACAAATACAGAGATATGCTGCCATGAAAGTGCCAGATGAATATTTTTTGAGTGAAGACTGATTGGTTCACATCCACCACTGTAGATATAACTTCCTTGGACCTTGTGGCTGGTGCCTTAGTGATGATCTTATAGCTGCAATTCAAAAAACATTGGCTATACTTGGTGATATATTCGACATTATCAGCTTATGGAATCAGCATCCCATATGTTGAGTTGATGCATTTGATCCCCCAGGGATTATTTTCAGACTCCTTTGCTGCTGCTATTACACCAATCTTGATTGCCTCCCAAGGCTGTTGATGGAACCCCATTAACAATTCAATCACTGTGAGTTATTGGCTACTATATTGAAAAGTGAATACTTTATTTCACCCTTGATGAACGGTCCTGTAAGGTGCTATGCCTTCAGCCCAGGAATTTGCTTGAAAGTGTCACTATTCATTGATAGTCTCCATTGCTCTTCTTCATGGGGAAGATATTCATAGTAGTCTACCTGCACTTTTTCCATTTATGCCCTATCCTCCACCTAAGAGTCCCCCACTTTAATTGGCTTTATAGTTGTTCTCCTTTTACCACTTGGTACTGCATGGATACATAGAGGTATTCTCATCACCCTCCCTAAGCCAATTTCTTTAGTTCTTTGTTTGCACTTGTTTCCTTCCTGAGAGCACATTCATCATATAGCTTTTTTGCCCCCTCCCATTTCAATCTCTCTTCTTCTCTCAATGGCTCCTGCTCATTGATCACATCAAAACCTTTAATTTTCTCTGGTAACTCTGGCTACTTTTTGCAGCAGTACCAATAGTTTGCTTGCTCCAGTCCATTCGTCCTCTTTGCCATTTTAATTTATTTGTGAGGGTAAGATAGTCTCCCAATTAGTACTTCATTCCACAGCCTTTACCCAATCTTTGAAGCCGTCATGCCTATACCCGACCAAATCATCATGGTTTGTTGTGTCTTACAATATCTCTGGGATGAGTAATGCTTTATGCAACACCCTGTTAATTAACACAGGGCTGTTGCACATGCACCACTTTTTTTTTGAATTTTTTTACGTGGCCCCATGCCAAGCTAGCTTAGTTGCGGCCATGTCATCAGGTGACGTGGCCTGGGGGCCACGCAAAAATAAAACCCCAACCCTGTGAATCATAGGGGGCATTTTTTTTTTGCGTGGCCCCCACGTCATGTCACTTGATGACGTGGCTGCAAAGCAAGTTAGTTTGGTGTGGGGGACACTAAAAAAAATCTAAAAGAAGGTGTTGCATGTGGAACATGTTGGGTACGACACTAGGATCTAGAGGGGGGGATGAATAGATCCTTTTAAAAAAATAATGATTAATTAAAAACTCAGTCCACACTAATCCGAACCAAAACAATTCGGTCGCTCACAGAACTACAATACTGATGGAACACTAGTGTTCCCAATGTGAAAGGCTGAATCTGTGCTGAGATGATACTCATGCGAAGTAAAGGTGCACTCAATAAAATAACACACAGCTGGGAGTGCTGGAGCTTAAGAACTGTCCCTATCTGTGACAACCACCAGGCACTCAGGTGCGTGTGAGAATCGAGCCAACTAGAGTGTGTGTATTTAGTGTGCAAACATAACAGGAAGCGAGCAGAGCTAAATACATAAGTGCCTGTGAATGGAGGTAGAAGAAATGGATCAAACACATAAGCACAAACCACTGCACAGGGGGTTTTTAAGGTGGTTCAGTCTGCAAACCCGTAGACCTACGTCCACCCCTCACCAAACCAGTGAGGCTTTACTACACGAGGACTAATCCTCACGAGGACGAACTCCTCAACACACACGGGGATGAATCCCCACACACACGAGGAGCAAGCTCCTCACGAGGACAAAGTCCTCACGCTGCTATAAGAGCAGCACACGGGGACAAGCCCCACGGGGATGAACCCCACACACACACACGAGGAGCAAGCTCCTCACGAGGACGAAGTCCTCACGCCACTACAAGAGCAGCACACGGGGACAAGCCCCACGGGGTCGAACCCTACACATACACACACACACAAACAAGGAAGAAAACACGCTGCAAGTGCAGCAAAAACACACACGGCTGAGCACACCCAAAGACCCCAGTCACACACACGGCTGAGCACACCCAAAGACCACTCCAGTCTCTCAATCAGAGCACTGGACACACTGTTTTCAAACATCAACACACGAAGATAGAGTTTCGAAAATAAAAACAGAAACCGAAACTAAGAAAAACACCAACTGTAGCTTCAGATAAAGATCTGGAAGCTTGTGGCTGCAACTTCAGATTTGGATCCGAAGATCTTTTTCTTCAAGCTCAGACTTCTGCAGGGCTGCTTTCTCTAATGGCCGAACTCTCTTCTTTTCTTCCTCTCTTTACAGCACTGGTCTAGGTCGGACCAGAACTGGGCTGCTCACATTCCCTTTTTCTTTTCCTCACAGATTTTCACCTGAGGGGTCAAGGAACGTTGGCTCTCTTCAAGGGCAGCATCAGCTTCTTCATCAGAAGCTTCATGTATATATAGATGAGCCTGGTGGAGGATTTTCCCTCCAAGAAGTCTGTAGCTTGATTGGCTGGAATAAATTAAGGTTCTTGGACAAACCTCTTCCTTGATTGGTCCAGCGTAGATAGAAGAGCAGAGCCACAACAATTTTCCCTCTAAGATCCTCCCATTTGATTTGGTGAAAAAGAACTGATGTTAGAAAGATTTTCCCTTCTGCAGATCTTCATTTGATTGGTCCTTGATGAAATGAGTTGCTTGGTCAAGGGCCTTCTTCTGTTCTGCCTCCTCATTGGCTTAGGACAGACAGGACAGATCTTTGTCCTAGATCCTTCTTGGACTTAACTCTGATTGGCTGACTGCAAAAAGGTAGAGTACCAAAAGACTGACCTTCCCAAATCTGATGCCTGAAAATCTGTCTCCAAAAAGGTGTACTGATTTCCTTATAATGGAAAGGTAGGATCTCTGTCCTAGGATCCTTTTCCAGACCTCAAAAGATGTGTTTTTGGAGGTTTACGTCGGTATCTTTTATCCTCTGGATAATCTCAGAAGGTGTTGCAGGTTTGACAGAAATTCCCTGAAGGAGCTTCAGGTGCGTCGACGCAGCAACCCATCGCGTCGACGCATCTTCACATTCTCTTGAACTGTTGACGAGCTGGCCTTCATGGAGTCGACGCAACATGCATGGTGCGTCGACACATTCTTTGTAGATAGCGTTTACAACGCTTTCTGGGAAGCCCTTGCGTCGACGCCCTGAGAGCATGGAGTCGACGCATCTGTTGAAACGTGTTCGAGACAGCTTCTGGGAAGACGCTTGGAGTCGACGCAACTACTTCATTGTGTCGACACAGCTGATGAGGAACGACCGTCTAATTGCTGCTGAAGCTCATGAGGTCGACGTAGCCTGTGAAGAGTATTTTGATGCGTCGACGCAGTCAATGAAGAGTGCTTGAGAGCTGCTTCAGAAAATTGTTTAAAGTCGACGCATCATGATGATGAGGTCGACGCAACTACGATGGCTTGAAGCTTCCTTGCTGGAAACAGTTTGGAGTCGACGCAGCATTCCCATGGGGTCGACGCAGCTAATGACCCGTTTGGGCTTTTCTCCTTTTTGTGAACAATAGAGTCGACGCAGCCTCACTACAGGGTCGATGCATCCTTCTTGACATTGCAATTCTCATGCTGAACTCTGCTGCATTTTGCTTGAGATTATGGGCAGCTCTTTACATCTTCAATTGATTAACTTGCTGATCCTTGGCATCCTGAGATGTATCTTAACCTGCTGGTTGTTGTCTGAGAGCTTCTTCTGCAGGCTTTCAAAGAGTTTGTTTACTCCAAGACATAAGGGGATTAAGACTCATTTGGAGTGTTATGGAAGTTGATTAATCATCCAATAAGAAATCTATCAAGAATAGATTAAGCATGAGTATTTTCATGAAGAGCATTGCATGTAAGCATCAAAAATATTTTTATGCACGTTCAAACATAGTTGTATCATTCAATAAAACAATAATGAGTCATAGTTGGACAAAAATACCCTTGTTTATCTTTGTGAAATAGAGAAAGATGGAGAAGAGAGATCGGTCCAGACTCCAGAGAGAGAGGGGGGCCAAGAAAGAGAGGAGCAGGGATCGGCCTGTTCTGAACAGCAGGCCAATTCCCCTCTCATCATTTTTATATAACTTGAGTAAAAACAATTACAAAAATATCTCTCATTGAGAGGTTGTCCATAAAAGAAAGGAAAAATTACAATATACCCCTTGAAAGTCTAAAAATTGGGTAAGTACCCAAACTGCGTCTTCTAATTGCTTACTTCACACTCCCACTCAAGCTGACCATATATATCACACATGGCTTGTACAATGCAAAAGCAAATTGAGCCTCAGCCAAAGCATTGGTAAAAGGATCTATTGCTTGGTCTTGATATTTCACATATGGCAGGCACGTCGACTTGCTCTAGATCACAGGCAGCTTCCCGCGGTCTCCGGAGAAGGGGCCCCACATTCTTCCTGTGGAGAGCCCTATCTTCCGCCTATTTTCTGCTACTCCGATGCGGTCCCAGAACCAGGCTACCACGATGGTGCTGAGGAGTCTGGCGGTGCTTGCTCCCTGCTCGCCGACAGATAGTGGATCTCCCCATCAGGTGATCTTCACCCCTCTGGCCCTGGCTTGGTGGGATTCTGGACGTCGAGCTGAAGCCGATGCTGGCAAGGGGAAAGTGGTCGTGGTGGACGGGTTGTCGTGTAAGGAAGGACCTGCCCAGAAGGATAGGGAGCTGGTTTGCTTGAATCAACTGGACCCCCTGCCTCGTACTCTTGAAGCTGCATCTCCGGTGGACCTTGATCTGGGTCCAGAGGCGGACAACTTGGGAGTACATGCTAGCTTGCAAGCACAGGATGCAGCAGTGGAGGATGCAGCCGCTGAAGATCCAATATGCAGCAGCCTCCCAGCGGTTGTTGAGGGACTTCTTCAGTGGCTGCCCGAAGCTGATCTCCCGGGCACTCCTAGGTCAGGGGAAGGCTATATGGAGGAGAAGTTGGAAGAGAGAGACATACTTGGCAAGGAGGGGAAAGAATTGATGGGGGTGATGGGGAGAATGACGTAGGATCTCTTCAGAGGTTTGGTAGATAAGCTGGGGGTTTCATATGAGGGGGTGGAAAAGGGTATTAGGTGGTCCCTCATCTTGATCTAGAAGAGATGGCTAGTAGCTTTGGCTAGGGCGGCGAAGAAGAAAAAATTCTAAATGAGGGCTGGGAGGGGTAGTGAGGAGAGTGAGGTGGTGGGAGAGGAGCATGAGGGAAGAGAGGGGCATACACTCTAGTTCCCATGAGGATCATCTCTTGGAATGTGAGGGGTTTGGGGGGGGGGGGGGAGAAGAGGAGTATGGTGAAGGAGATGTTGATGAGGTGTAAGGTCGACCTCCTTTGTCTGCAGGAGACCAAGTGTGATGGGGATGGAGAGGGGCTGATGAAGGGCATCGGTGGTGGTAGACTTTCGAAGGAGGTGGCTTCCCCGGCAGTGGGAAGGGCAGGAGGGATCATGGTGATGTGGAGCCCTTTTGAGGTGAAGGAGGTGGAGGAGGAGAGGCAGGTTAGTCGATGGGCCATCTCTCTTCACTTCCGCTGCTTGAGGGACGGCTTCTCCTAAGACTTCTCCGGGATATATGGCGCTCAAACCAAGGAGGGGAAGAGAGCTCTGTGGTAGGAGCTGCTTGTTTACCACCTTATTTAGGGCCGGCCCTGGTGTGTGGGTGGAGACTTCAACGCGGTGACTACAACTTCACAGAGGACGGGAACTCATCCTCACTCGGGGGAGACATAGGACTTTTGTGGCTTCATTTAGTAGGCTGCCCTCGTCGACATTGGATTGGTAAATGCTCAGTTCACCTGGTCCAATCTGAGAGAGACTTTTTGTTTTAGGCTAGATAGATTATTGATGTCCACCACTTCCCTCATGTGTTAGCTTCTTGTTTGGCTATGTCGACTTTTGATCACAAGCCTATCCTCTTGAGGACCAGCCAAGGTCATGAGAGGAGAGAAGCTTTCAGATTTGAGATTCTTGTGAGGACCAGCCAAGGTCATGAGAGGACCAGCCAAGGCTAGATAGATTATTGATGTCCACCACTTCCCTCAAATTGCTTGTGTTATTCTTTGACATATTATTAGTCACTCTTTGCCAGTTGAAAAGGCCATTTCTTCTGGTATTTCTAGCTTTGTATTATTTTCCATGGGAGTAGCAAATTGCTGCTTATATAAAAATCTAGTTGATGTTGTTCTACTCATATTTACTAGAAGTGGATGATGTCTTTTAACATTTCAGATCAGGAAGGTCCTCTGTCAATGGATCATGGGCTGATAGTGTCGTGTGGCACCAAGGTTGTAATGCAAGATATATCATGTGTTATTATGATCATCTTTGTGATAAATGCATTGTACTAGTATGTTTTCTTTGACAGGAAACCTTCTTGTACCTGAGTCATGGAAGGATGTTATGGATGGTGTTACAGCAGTGGTATGCAGTTTCTTACAGCTTATATTTATGTTCTTTACTAAGAATGATCATCATAGTGCTCAAGTCAAACGCATGCATGCTTTGGAAATTGTGAATAGTAGCTTGAGGAAATGGATGTGCATATGATTTCATGTTAAGATTGGGGCGAGCATTAGGAGTTGCATGTTTAAGAGGAAATAATTTACATGATAGCGAAGACATCTATATTCTGTTAAAAGTCCCTGCACCCTGGTATTTTTATAGCACTTAACATTGACTGGGGTTCATCAGGTGTTGTTGTAAGTATAAACGCTGCAGTATTCTAAGCTTTGGCTTTCTTTCTGCAGGCAGAAAATAGACCTATTGGAATCTTTGAAAAATTAAAGTCAGAGATGAATAGCTTATTATTGAATCAGTCACAAAAGAAACCTTTATGCTTCCCTCCCCTCCACATGTATTTTCAACTAGTAACCACATCCTACTGACCTCCTTTATACTCACCATTGTGATTTATCAGATTTTCAGGATTAGAAAGACCCTTCGATGTGTGTTAGGTAGTAGTATATCTATCATCATCACCAGTACCACCTCCTTCAAATCCTGACTAACTGGGGTCGGGAATACAAACGTCATCCAGTCGTTGTCTCTATCATGTATTGTATTCATATTTAACATGCATCACCTTGTTGATGGTTGATTAGAACTTTCAATTGGTGGCTTATTTATGTCAAGTTCCATCTTCATCTCCATGTCTCCATTTGCAAGAAAGAAGATAAAGTAAAACATGAGGACCAAATAAATAACTGACCAGTGGCCACTACAGAAAAGAACATGTAAGAAATAATTCATGCTGGCTAAAGCATTCTATGGTAACAAGCCTTAGTCGTTGTAGTGAATCATTTAAAGGAAAATGATGCATTTCAAGGACTAAGGAAAAACATGGAGTGAAACAACATTTCATAACGTTTCAAGTTTGTTAATAAGATTCAAATTACATGTATGAAAGTGAGTGGGGAAAAGAAATCCTAGGCAAGTACTTGCAAAATTTTATGATTAAATAGTTGATATCACATTTGTTGAGTATTTAGTGTTGGCTTTGTTACTATATCTACCCAGACAAGAAGCCACAGTTGGAAGCATATCTGTGCCATTTTGACACAAGATTTCAGCTCTACTTTCATGGTTCTACAAGCATATCTGTGCCATATATGTGTGATTTAGTGTCTTTTAGCCCATTGTGATTGTATTGGGCCATTTACTATTTAGCTTATTAGGCCTTTATCTTTTAGGCCCATTAGTTCATTAGTCCTTTAGTGGGCTTTTGTCTTATTAGGTCAATAGTCAAAGGATATGGAGGTCATTAGTTGAATTGTCTAGGGGTATTTGTGTCCTGGTGTATTTTGGCCACCCTTATATATGGGAGGCTAGTTGTATCATTTGATTCAATGAAAAACTATGAATGAATGAGAGCTTTCTCTTGTTGTTTCCCTTCTCTCCAAACTCCCCGTGAGATTCGAGTGATTGCCCGAGGAGAGGCCGTCCGGTGAGAGACCGTCCGACGAGAGGTCGAGCTGCGCGAGACAGTATCTATCCCCTTCCCGTGCTACTCACTGTCCCGTTCGTGTTGTCGGAGTGCCGACGATCGTTTCCACGCCGCCGCCCGTGTCAAAATGCCGCCCTACAAGGAGTTGGCGCTTGGCCTAGGGGGGTGGTCCAGGGCCTCAAAGCTCAGGAGGAAGGGGGGGAGCTTTTGTCGGAAGGAGAGGAAATTATCCTGGAAACACCGGTTGGGGGATTAGGCTTGCCACCTGTAGGGGAGGCCCTGACCAAATGTGGTAACCTGGGGAGGGAGGAAGTGACGGAGCTAGCGGGCGTGGTTGAAAAATTGATGGGGCACTAGATGAGGGAGTTGGCGGACAAAGTGGGCATCTCCTTTGCTGGGGCAGAGAAAAACTTGAAAGGGGCCTTCTCCAAAAATCAAGAAGAGGTGGTGTGCAAGTATGTGGTGGGGTGAAGGGTCGCAGCAGAGGGGGGAGAGGGAGTGTGAAGGTGGTAGGGAGGAGAGTACCATCCCTTCGTCATCACGAGGATTGTCTCATGGAACGTGAGGTTTAAGGGGGGCGGAGAAGAAGAGGGTGAAGGAGCTGGTTGGGAGATGTAAGATTGACATCTTTTGCCTCCAAGGGACCAAGTGTGAAGGGGATGGGGAATCCATCATAAGGGAGATCGGTGGTGCTAGACCATCCAAGGGGATGGTTTCCTCGGTAAAGGGTAGGTCTGAGGGGATTATCATCCTCTGGAATCATTATGAAGTTAAGGAGGTGGTGTTGGTCAGACAGGTTAGCAGGTGGGCTGTCTCCTTACACTTTAGAAATTTAAGGGATGGCTTCTTCTAGGACTTCACGGGTGTGTACGACCCTCAAAATAGGGAGGATAAGTGGCTCTTGTGGGAAGATTTGGTTCGCCATCACTTGTCCTCTGGGCGCCCTTGGTGTGTAGGTAGGGACTTTAATGCAGTGGCTGCCCCTGGGGAGACGATGGGGGACAATATGTATACAGGGGATATGGAGGACTTCACCAATTTCATCGAGGAGGTAGCATTTGTGGACATCGACATGGCACATGGACAATACACTTGGTCCAACTTGCGAGCTAATCCTTCTTGCTCTAGGCTGGATAGATTCCTACTTTCTATTGATTGCTAGGATCACGATCCTCATGTGTAGGTGCTCCCATTGGCTAGAATTGTATCGGACCACAAACCCATTTTTCTGAAGAGTAGCCGCTTGCATGAAAGGAGGCTCAGTTTCAGACTAGATAAGTTTTGGTTCAGGGAGGCAAATTTTATGGAGATTGTCTGAGGATGATGGAATGTACAGGGTATGGGAAGATCTGCTATGACTACTCTGGTTTTAAAGCTGATGCATAAGGCACTGGCTCTCAGAACTTGGGGGGTTGATAAAACCCTCTTGGGTAGGGCAGCTAAGGATAGAATTTTTCAACAGATTGAGGGCTTGGACTATTTGGCGGAGGTAGGACTTATGGATGAAGAGAACAGGAGGCTTAGGGACTCTTTGAGGGGATAGTTTGATGAGATACTCATTAGGGAGGAAATCTACTAGAGGCAGAGATCGAGGGATAGACGGATCAAAGAAGGGGATAGGAGCACTGCGTCCTTCCAGCATATTGCTTTAGAGAGGATGAGAGTCAACACTATCACATGTATCAGGTAGGTGAGCACTCTATATTTAAAAATGAGGATATCAGGGGTTAGGCGAGGGATTTCTACTCTAGATTGTTTATAAAGGATGAGCACTACAAGCCGAGAATTGCAGATGATCTCCTTCCCCGTCTCTCTCCTGAGGATAGGGAACTTTTCTCCCACATGTTTACAGAGTAGGAGGTTCACCAGGCAATTTTTTCTCTTGCAGGAGATAGAGCTCCAAGTCCGGATGGCTTCCCGCTACCCTTCTTCCAGAAGTGTTGGGATATCATCAAAAGGGGTGCTTGTGGCAACCGTGAGGGAATTTTAGGAGGGAAGAATGCACTTGGGGGGTTTTAATAAAACCCTCATAGTCCTTATCCCTAAAAGATAAGGAGCACAAGATTTTAGGGACTTCAGGCCCATTAGTCTTTTGGATGGAATCTACAAGATCATCACTAAATTGTTGGCAAGGAGATTGGTTAGAGTCATGGACAGGATGGTCAGCAGCTTCCAGGGAATCTTCATCAGGGGGGGACGTATTCAGGAAAATTTCTTGGTGGCTCATGAGTGTTTATTTGCTATGAAGATAGAGAGGAGGAAAGGGTTAATACTGAAGCTGGATTTTGAGAAGACTTATGACAGGGTCAATTGGCAGTGCCTCCTGGATATGCTAAACAAGATGGGCTTTAGGGAGAGATGGATAGATTGGGTCCGGGCTTGCATTTCTTCTTCTTCCTTTTCTATCATTGTCAATGGGCAACCGGCTCCTTCCTTCCAGTGACAGGGGGCTCCGGCAGGGAGACCCCATGTCTCCTCTCCTCTTTGTGTTTGTAGCTCATGTCTTGAGCAAGGTGTGGCTAAGAGCGGAGGCTTCAGGTTTGATTAGGGGATTCTAAGTTGGGAGGTGGCCCTTCGGTCACACACTTGCAGTATGCAGATGACACTATTCTATTTCTGGTAGAGGATGAGTAGTAGTTTTATGTGGCTAGGCTTTTATTAGAATTATTGGAGGAGATAATTGGTCTCAAGGTCAACTTTAATAAGAGCTTACTAGTAGGGGTTAACATGGAGGATAGGGCTCTTTCGAGGGCGGCGTGCATTTTGGGATGCTAGATAGGAACTTTCCCTATCTCTTATCTAGGTCTCCCGCTACCCTAGGTGCCCTACATTGCGCAGATTGGTAACCTAGTGTATAGAGATATGAGTCCAGACTGGCAGGATGGAAACTTAGATTGTTATCTTCTTAGGGAAGATTGATTTTATGTAGATTAGTTTTGGACAACTTACCTATATATTTCTTCTTCATTTTATGGATCCTGAAGTTGGTGACGAAGAAAATAGAAGCTATTCAAGGGAGATTGTTTTGGCATGGTAGTGACGGAAGATGCAGGGGTTGGCATGACATCAAGTGAGGTAGGGTGGCTGCTAGTAAAGAACATGAAGCTTTGGGAATCAAGGATGTTAAAGACAAGCTTGGCTCTCTTGTGCAAGTGGTTGTGGAGGCTGGGGACGGGAGAGGACGGGCTGTGGACACAAGTTGTTAGGTAGAGGTACTATAGTAAGAGGAGAGTCTGGGACTTGGCACCAACTTCATAGCATTAGACTTCACCTATTTGGCGTGACATCTTGACATGTAGGGGTATTATCTCCTCTGGTGTCCGGGTTCGACTAGGAAAAGGTGACAAGTACCTTTTCTAGAAGGACAGATAGTGTGGCGACTTCACCTTGGAGGTTTCATACCCTAGCCTTTTTGTAGTTTTAGTTGACCCACTGGAGTCGGTCTCTCAGGCTTTTGAGACTAAGCTCTCAGGAGGCACCTAGGCACAGATTTTACACCATCATAGGGATCTCGGGCTTGACGAGATGGAGCGGTTCTAAGACCTCTTACTCTTCCTCCTCGATTTTGTTCCTCAATCATGCAGGGAGGACGTGTGGACTTGGAGGTGGGAGAGGGAGGGGACTTTCTCAGTTAGATCAGTTTACACCATCATCTCAAATGGAGGGGTATGCCACAGCCTTGCCCCTCAGGTATGGAGGCCAAAGAGTCTGCTGAAGGTGAAGATCCTTACTTGGAGGATTTCACATGAGAGACTACCCACTCGGGATAGGTTGGTCTAGTTTCTTCCGAGTATTCAACCGACTTGCTACTTGTATGGAGAGGACAAGACCCTGGACCACCTGTTTGTACACGGTACCTACTCTCACGGGATGTGGGGGGAGCTTCCTAGGAGGACCCAGTGTCATTTTGGCCGACAGAGAGAGGTGCACCACCTGGTTGGGAAATGGGGAAGAAATTGGCTCCTTAAAGGCGATAGGGTCGTCTGGTGGTTGATTCCTCATGCTACTCTTTGGTCTTGGTGGGAGAAACGGAACAACAAGATATTCAAGAGGGCGGCTAGAGTGGAAGACACGCTAGGAGGACCCAGTGTCATTTTGGCCGACAGAGAGAGGTTCACCACCTGGTTGGGAAGTGGGGAAGAAATTGGCTCCTTAAAGGCGACAGGGTCGTCTGGTGGTTGATTCTTCATGCTACTCTTTGGTCTTGGTGGGAGAAACGGAACAACAAGATATTCAAGAGGGCGGCTAGACTGGAAGACACATTGGTCTCTTTTGTTTGTGTTAGAGTGAGGGAATGGGTGGAGCTCATTTGTAATGTGAATTCCCTCAACTCTTCCCTTTTTTGTTTTGTTGAGAGGTTAGAGAGCACCACACTGTCTTGGTGTGGCCTTTACATGTACAGGGATTTTTTTGGGATCTTATCGACTATACTCTTACATCTCTTTTTATTTAATACAATAGTTGTACTGCCCACTTTCAAAAAAAATAATAGTTGGATTTAATATCCTGATAGTGTCAACTCCTTAGTTTTTCTGATTTGATTGTTCTTTGAATTTACATATGTTGATCATGGTTTAATCCGCGTTTTTTTGTGCAGATATCATGTGTTGGAGGTTTTGGGTCAAATTCACATATGTATAAGATCAATGGGACTGCAAATGTCAATGCTATCAGGGTGGCAGCAGAAAAAGGTAATATTTGGATGTTTAGTTTTAAAATGGTGCCCTTGAAAATCTATAGAAATAGGCGAGATCAGCTTTTACATATTCTTTGGCCATTTGCCATTTTCTTATTTATTGCATTGGAACACCCAACAAAAGGGGCACCCCGGGCAGGGGAGAGGAGGCAATGTTTGTAGATTGTACATAATTCATCTATTTTGATTGACTTCTGCATCATGTTACACTTGTTTCATGTTGCAGGAGATCCTGTTTTGAACCTGCCTCATGAAACTCAATTTCTGAATATTTTTTCTTTTATCCTTGTCTTACTGTCTCCTTTGGTTGGCTCCTGAGACCTTCATATGCTGAAAGAAAAGAGAACTTGTATGATTTGTCTGCCATGTTTTGTTTCGTCCAAGATTCAGTCAGGATGAACGATAGAGTATCCATTAGTGTATAAAAAAATACTTTTCAGTTCATGGAGGACAAAAGATCGGGGTGGTTATGACTTACATGTTGTTTGTAATTGAGTTTCTAGAAAATTCAAATATTTTGGTTTGTCATCTTGTGAAGCTTTCAATCTTTAGATGGCAATTTGCCTTATCTGATCCTCATCTGGAATCAGATTCAAGTGCATAAAACCTTGGGCCATTTTAACTGTCTTCTGTTGAATTAGTAACTGTTCCAATCTGATAAAGATCTTTAATCCTTTTTAAGCAGGTTAACTCTGATCAAATGTTTCATAATATGTTGAATCTTTTTTGTTTTATAAATATATCTTGCATTTACTACTTGGCAACCTGGGCTTGGTTTGGTTGATCTTGAAGAATGTGGAACCTAGGATTTTTTTTGTTGGAAACTCTTTTAGTCTACACTTGAATCTAGGGTGCATTGTCTCTCTGAGACTACAAATTGTTTTATATTATTGCACAAGAGATATGCAAGTATAAACCAGGAAAATTATACAACAGTAGCTAAGGATAATCCACTAAATTCCAAAAGTCTTTCTCAAATACAAGTATGTAGACAAGGTACAAGCTTACATACATATCCCAAAAAGGAAAACACACAACTGAAAAAGAACAATTATACTACTAATATCAGGGAGCTCAACTCCAACCGTCCGTCATCGCTTGCTTGCTCGCCTGACTACCATCCCTCTACTTTGGGTCCTGTGGCCCTACCACCCAAAGGAAAACAAAACCAGTCAGACGATGGCAGTGAGTCATGAAACCCAAGGAGAGGTCATCTAGGATGCTTCTTGAGTCAAGTCAGTAGAACAACACAAGGTACAGTGCTATAATGCAAGAATTAAAGCTACTATTTTCAAGTCATTCAAATGGAAACACATGCAAATAAATGCACAACACTCGGCGACGACATTTTCATCCTCAAAACCCTAGCACTAGTCGGCAGAAAATAGTCTATGGCAAATCATCGAAACACTTATTTAGGGTATGAGGCTTCCCTTAACCTCTTGACACTGCTTATAAGACAATTTAAATACTTCACACTTATTTATATAAGGACATCAGACAAAACAGGGGCAAATGGGAAATTAGAAGTGGGCTACTATGCTAGCTAACCTGCACTGACATTTTTATTAGGTTTTGGGTTCCATGTGACACAACCAGTCCACCTTGACTAGGCTATTTCTTACTGGTACACCCCGACTGGGCTGTTTCTCACCAACTAGCTGGTAGGTTTTACACTGGAGCCAGCTACCTGTATACCATCATTCGTGGTTGATTTTCCTTTCTTTACCATCGCAGGGGACCAATCTAAAAGTTCCAGAAGCAACAAGGTCATCTACACACTAGTCACGGTCGTACAATCATCACCTCAGTGGAATTGCTATCAAGCAAACTCAATCAGGCCTCAACCTGTTAACCATTATCGGATGTTGTCCATCCTAAAAGGCAGGTGAGTGTAGGACTAGTTGGGCCACGCAGTTCGCAAAACTGTGGTGTCCTGGGTCGGACCATGTGTGCACACAAAGACTCTACTCATTGTCCGAATGTCAGTAAGCCCAAGACTGGACCCTTGTCTCCACGATCATAAGCTCAGGGTCCCGACTTGACCCCCACAGTCATATTTGGGTAAACATCTCCTATCTCTACCCTGAAGGGATCCATGGTCATATAAGGGGAAACGGAAAAGGAACTAGTGTGAGGCATCACTCCACCCAAAACAGCTAAAAGAGGCATAGTAACAACACACAATCATCGATCCCATTCATGATCGAAAAAATGGGACAATCTGTCCCTTTTCCACTATAGGTCATGTTCAACCTTTCATAAAACACATGCCCCTACAACTATTAAGTGGGAAACATCTAGGTTGGTTAGCTAACCCATGCCGGGTTACTGCCACACTTTTCATAGATTAAATGGAAAAATGGTCTTTTGGCTTTGATCATGTGGCGTCCTAAGTACTGTGAACTTAGGATCCATGGGAATATTCTCTTATGGCTTCACCTCTGTAAAGACAATTCATATATGATTCGGTATTTTTTAAGTGCCGGTTTGATATGTGGATAGGATAGCCCGGTTCCTGTAGTCGCGGATGGCGTATCTCAAGGAATACCCACTCTTCTTTTGATAACCACCGCTTTACCCGACCTGGAGTTTGGAGGATAAGAGCCATTATCCTGGCTAATTTGATAAGAACCTGGTGTTCGAGAAGTCATTTGGAAATTCAATTCCCCAAAGTGTCCCCATGATTCTCTATTTTCTCAATCATGTTCGGCCACTCTACAGGGACTATTCCTATCAAATGCCAATCAGTTCATGGCAACATTTTAGGCTAACCCACCTTACCGCAATCATATTCGCACATTGTAGAAACCGGCCAACACATAATTTATATTAAAACTTAATTGTAATGAATCATAATGTTTACAATTTACAAGTGGTTGTTTACCAAGGTAGAACAGTTACAATGAAAAAAATAAACATGGTAGCCAGTATCATTTACATTTTCAGGTGTAGAAAATGGCAAGGGCCCAAATTTGCTTCACATGACAATGTTTACACATGGTGCATTGACCCCATGACTGTGCCCGAGAAAAGTAGGCCATATTCTGCTGGAATCCGAAGGGACCAATCTGGCTGCTCTCATCTTCTTCTAAGTATACACACTGAAAAGGTTACCTTGCATTGAAAAGGTTATCCTGCATTGGAATCTGAAGGGGCCAATCGGCTCAAGGTTGGCAGTGTCGGTTTCGGACTCGGTTTCGGCCGAGCCCGAAACCGAAATGACTCGGTTTCGGTTTCGGTTTCAGCCGAAATTGGCCGAAACCCAGTGAAAAGGTTAAAAAAACATCAAAATAAGTCTAAAAAATCAGAAACAAATCGAAAAAATATAAATAATCACATAAAAATCAGAAAATTCATTAGACATGCATTTGACTGTAAAGAAATTGGATTAAGCGCAATAAACATGAAGTAGGCATTGAAGTTCAAACATTGAACATTGAAGAGGGGTGATCTCGCGCCTGCCCTGAGGTAGAGGATCTCTGGTTGCGATCACCACGCTTGAGTAACTGCAAAGAAGGAAGCAGGTCAAGGGTGCCCTGGGGAGGAGTCCCTGGGGATAACCCTCCGATGCCTAAGTCAGCAAATTTTGTAGAGCACAAATGGAGAGAAGGTGGCAGAAGAAGAAAGGGGCGCCAGATGTCTCTTCATCAAGAAGTGTGGTGGCTCTTGCTCAGGATTATGCCTTACCTCTCCGGAGGGTCTCCATGGGATTTATATTGTAGCCCGTTGTGCGTTTTGAGTCCCAGGAGTTGAGGGGATTACGGGGAGGTTACGTCCTTATAGCGGGCTCTTGATAGCCCAAGGACTCTTGCTCTCCTTTATCCTTTGGAGTTCCCCATCTCCGCCCGGTACGTAACAGACACTTAGATGAGCTTCCAACGGTCGGCCCGAGCCTAAACTCTCGCTTGAGATATTATCCCGAGCGATAAGCACATAGCTCGGGCAGGTTGTTCCGGGTCCCCATAGGGGTCTTCCCGATTGATCCGTTGCTCGGGCTTCCGGACCCTAGGGCCGTCTAGGAAGCGCTGTTCCGAGTGACTTGTTGGGCTTAAAGTAAGTGGGCCCCGACAGAGGCTGTCACTTTAGAGAGCTGGGCCTGGTTGGGTCACATCTTATGGGCGGTATATTTTCCCCCTCTCCACTTGTCCCCCTCCTACTCTCGAGCCAAGATTAGGCTCGGATGAGTAGCAGTTGGAGGATTGGGACTGGGAGCTCGAATGGGAAAATATTCTCCAGCAGGGGCCATTCAATGTGGCTGTTCAGGGAATACGCCCGTAATGATGATTCTGCTGAATCGACGCGAGAGGACTCCTGGGGGGAGTTCAGAACGGCGCAGCGCTTTCCTCCACATCCCTGGGGGTATAAAGTATCACGCAAACTTGTGCTGTACGTCTCCTTTGTCGAGGGTTTTGCTTCTCCCCCGCGCTTGTTCTTTGAAGAGACGTGCGCCCCACAAGGACGATCAGGGAGAAACGGCGACCGGTGGGGGTCTTTGCAGTGCTCACAGAGATTGTGGTGGCGGCGGTTTCATCAACGCTCACCTCCTCCGGGACTGTCTAGTTTGGCGTTCTTTTCTTCGTCCTTTCGTCCCCTTCCTTCTTAATGGCGGATCAACATCCCGCTTTTGAGGAAGCCGCGCAGGATGGGGGGAGTTTGGTGCCCCAGCCCGAGCATCCGATGCGCAGTGAGCTGGGTGAGGCTAAAGTGCAGAAGATGGAGAAGAGTTATGGACTCCCGTGGAAGTATTTCTTTTCTCCGCCGCAGCCCCACGAATCTAGCTTATCCTATCGCCCTGGCCTTTTCTGTACCTTCCTTTTGGCTTGGAAGTGCGGGTTCCGTCTTCCTCTTCATCCTCTTTTCTGAACTTCTCGAGCAAACAGGGCCAGCTATCCCGTTATCTGAGCCAGTTTCTACGCGAGGCAGAGTCAGTGGCTCGGCGTGGGGGTGCTAGCCGTGTTGGCGCCGAGTGATCAGTGCGTGCTATTGTATCATTGACTGTACTATCTTCATTTTTTGGTATACTTGTATGTTGGCTGCTGCCCATCTGATGTATGAAGAAATATTAATGGAATAAAAAAGAGGAAATCATTATTGCTTACATTTATGAGAAAACCTCAAAAATAGAACTTTCGTAATGTTGTCGCGTTCCATGTCCGAGGGATGAGTGCTCCTTCCATCGTAGATAATCGGTATGTCCCCTTTCCGAGCGTCTCGACCACTCGGTAAGGGCCTTCCCAATTAGGGGCCAGTTTCCCCGCCGCCTCAAGTGGTCGAGAGGCCTCGATTTTTCTGAGGACGAAATCTCCTGGCTAGAAAGATCTGTCTCGGACTTTGGCGTTGTAATATCGAGTGATGCGACGTTGATACTCCATGGCTCGGACGCGCGCGATCTCTCTTATCTCGCTCGTCATATCGAGGTTTTCTAGCAATTTTTGGTCATTCTCCTCGGGTGAGAAGTTGATAACTCGGAGAGATGGGTTGCTGATTTCCAAAGGAATCACGGCGTCCGTTCCATACACCAACTGGTAGGGAGTTTCACCGGTGGCGGTTCTGGGAGTAGTTCGGTGCGACCATAGTACGCTTGGCAGTTCATCGAGCCAATTGCCCTTGGCTTTCCCGAGCCTAGTCTTAATGCCTTTTAGTATAGCTTTGTTGGCATTCTCGACTAGCCCGTTGGCCTGGGGGTGGGCCACCGACGTGAAGTGGTTCCGAATGTGTAGGTCGGCACATCTGCTCTTAAAATAGTGTGAGTCAAATTGCCGACCATTATCGCTCACAATCACTCGGGGGATGCCGAAGCGACAGATAATCGATTTCCAAACAAAGCTCCATATGACCGACTCAGTAATCCTGGCGGTGGCTTTAGCTTCTAGCCACTTGGTGAAATAATCAATGGCGACGATGATGAACTTTCTCTGGGCCTGGGCCGTTGGGAAGGGCCCCAGGATGTCAATTCCCCACCGAGCGAAAGGGTACGGCTCGGTTAGGGTAACAAGCTCTGAGGCGGGCCGATGGACCAAGTGATCGAAACGTTGGCATCGGTCGCATTTCTGAACGTAGGTCAGGCAATCGCACTGGAGAGTGGGCCACCAGTAACTCTGTCGCAGCAAGATCCTAGAGAGCGATCTTCCTCCCTGGTATGCGCCGCAAATGCCTTCATGGACTTCCTGGATCGCACGGTTGGCCTCCTCGGTGCCGAGGCACTTGAGGAGAGGGCCGGAGAAAAGACCTTCGGTACAGGATTTCGTCCAAAATGACAAAGCGCCGAGCTTGATGTTTCATTCTCCGTGCTTCGTGACGGTCGGGGGGTTCTTGGGAATCTCGAAGCCAGGATATATACGGGGTTCGCCAGTCGCTGGGTGATACCCGATCAACTGTCATGAGCTCCGCCTCTATGCTGGGTCGCTCTAGCGTTTCGAGGAAGATCGATCGATTACCTTCTGCGAGGGTAGAGGAAGCCAACCGAGAGAGGGCGTACGCCTGGGAGTTTTCCTCCCGACTTATCCGGATAACCTGAAAACTCTCGAATAAGGGGGCTATTCCTCTTACCAGCTGAAGGTATTTGATCATCGGTGCTTCCCGAGCCCCGTAATCGCCGTTGATCTGGCTGGCGACCAGCTGGGAGTCTGTGTGTATCTTGACCTGTTCGGCCCCCAGTCGATGTGCCATCCTTGCTCTCGAGATAAGAGCTTCGTACTCGGAGACGTTGTTGGACGTCGGGAAGTTGAACTTCAAGGCGTACTGTAGTTCTGCGCCTTCCGGGGATCGGAGGATGACGCCGGCGCCACTGCCGACCGAGTTGGAGGATCCGTCGACAAAGAGATCCCAGTTTGGCCCAAGAATCGGCTGATGGGTTTCTTCGGTCGGGACAGTGCTTTCTGCGATGAAGTCTGCGAGCGCCTGTCCTTTGATGGCCGAGCGGGGACGATAAGAGATGTCATAAGCCCCGAGCATTATAGCCCACTTGACAAGGCGACATGAAGCTTCAGGGTGGGCCAGGATCTTTTTGAGAGGCTCGCTGGTTAGCACGATGATGGAGTGTCCTTGGAAGTAGGGCCGGAGGCGCTTGGCCGAGGCGATCAACGCTAGTACGAGTTTCTCGACTGCGGGATATTGTCGCTCGGCCTCATTAAGCACCTTGCTGGTGTAGTAAACCGGTCTTTGTACTCCTGCATCGTCCCGAACCAGGACCGAGCTCAACGTGGAGGGGGTTGACGAAAGGTAGAGGTATAGTGCTTCTCCCGGGATTGGCTTGGACGATACCGGGGGCGAGGTCAAAAACTCCTTCAGTTCCGTAAAAGCCTTATGACATTCCTCGTCCCAGGCGAACGTGGCAGATGCCAATTTGGGCCCTCTTAATAACTTGAAGAAGGGTAGGCATCGTTCGGCCGCTCGGGACAGGAATCGGTTAAGTGCAGCGATCCGTCCAGTCAGGCGTTGGACGTCCTTGACGCAAGTGGGCGGTTGCATGTTTAAGATGGCTTGTACTTTGTCGGGGTTGGCCTCGATCCCGCGTTGGGTCACTAAGAAACCCAGGAACTTCCCGGACCGGACCCCAAAGGCGCACTTAGCTGGGTTGAGCTTCATATGGTACTTCAAGAGAGTGTCGAAGGTTTCTGCTAGGTCGGTGAAGTGATCCTCGGCCTTAGGTGTCTTGACGAGCATATCGTCAATGTAGGCCTCGACGTTCCGACCAAGTTGTCCTTCGAAGATGTGGTTGATCAGCCTTTGATATGTCGCTCCGGCGTTTTTCAGTCCGAAGGGCATACGAGTGTAGCAGTATACGCCGAAGTCGGTGATGAAGGCTGTCTTTTCAATGTCTTCAGGATCCATCCGGATCTGATGATAACCGGAATAGGCATCCAGGAAACTAAGCAATTCGTTGCCGGAGGTTGAGTCGACTAGTTGGTCGATGCTCGACAGCGGGTAGCAGTCTTTCGGGGTGGCTTTGTTGAGGTCGGTGAAGTCCACGCACATTCGCCATTTGCCTGAAGCTTTGGGTACCAGGACGACATTAGCGAGCCATGTCGGGTAAAGGACCGGGCGGAATAGGCCGATTTTCTCTCCCTTCTTTATCTGCTCTTTGATGATCGCCTGTTTCTCCAGGGCGTGCTTTCTTCTACGTTGTTGGACAGGTTTTACCGATGGGTCGAGGTTGAGCTTGTGTACCATCGTCTCCCCAGGTATTCCGGGAAGATGCTCATCAGACCATGCAAAGACCTGAATATACTCCGTAAGGAATTCCTTATATTGCCTCTGTATATCAGAGGGTAAGTCAGCTCCTATTTTTACTCCGAGGACCGGGTCGTCGTTGAGGAAGACCGTCAACAGCTCGTCACCAGGCTCGGATGTTGTCGGCTCCTCTTCGACTCCCTTGATTTTTTTCTTCATTCCCTCTGGCCTTACAGCTTCAACCGAGATAATATAGCACCTCCGAGCTATTGCCTGGTTACCTCGGACCTCCCCGATACCGCATTTAGTGGGGAACTTCATTCTTTGGTATTAGGTGGAGGGCACTGCCTTTGTCCGGCTGAGGATTCCTCGGCCGAAAATGGCATTATAGGCCGCCATCCCCTTAATCACAATGAAGTCAACCATGACGGTAACGGTCTTGGGAGGGGTGCCGATGGTAACTGGCAGGCTCAGGGCTCCCTCGGGATAGGTTGCCTGCCCATTGAACCCGCAAAGGGGGGTTCGAATAGGGCGGAGTTTGGATGGGTTTTCACCCATCTGGAGAAAACATTCGTACGAAAGTACATCGGGAGCGCTACCATTGTCAACCAATATTCTATCTACGTTACAATGGTTTATGGTAGCCGATATTACAAGGGCGTTGTCGTGCGCGGTGGATAGCCCTTCCAGATCTTGGTCGGAAAATACCACGGCCTGCTGCCCACCCGTCGGCGGGGTCTTGGGGGGCTCGGTAGCCCGGCTCGCGGCATGACGCTTCCTTCCTCGGCTACTATGCCGCGCCGCCGGAGATGACATTAATGTGGACCCCGCGGGGCTGATTGTCAATTTCCTCCGGAATGCCACGATCCTCCTTCTGGTACTCGGACACGTACCGAGATAAGTCTCCCTGGCGGACAAGACGCTCGATCTCGTCCTTGAGTTGGTGACAATCTCCAATATGGTGTCCGTGGTCATTGTGGAACTGGCAATGTTTGCGGCGGTTGCGGCGTTTGGCCTTCATAGGCTCGGGTTGGTGGAGAATACCTGAGTCATTGACGTCTTCATATATCTCATAGACGGGGGCGGTCAGAGGGGTGTACCGCTCATACTTCCGGGGGGGTTCCCTTCGGTCCCCGTCTTGGTTCCTCCGCTTTCCCGGGCCCGAGCCCTGCTCGGATGGTCGCTTCTTGTCCCCTTCCTTTCCCGAGCCCGATTGGATGCGGCAAGCGTTGAGGACTTCCTCGCATTCCGCGTGGCGCAGGGCCAGGGTTATTAGATCGGCGAGGGAGGTAGGAGGATGGAGGACCAACTCCCTTCGGAGGTTCTCGTCGCGGGTGCCTCCGGTCAGCGCGGTGATGGCTGAGGCGACGTCTAGGCGGGGGATGAGCAGGGCTTCCGATTTGAACCGGTTGATGTAAGCCCGGAGTTTTTCCCCAGGTGCCTATTTTAGCGCCAGCAATCCCGCTACTGACCTCGGAGGACTGCTGCCGGCGAAGCTTCCCTTAAATATTCGCCCGAATTGGCGAAAGTCGCGGATGCTGTCGGGGGCGAGAGCTCGGTGCTAGGCTTGGGCGCCCTGAACTAAAGTGGTCACGAACGCTCGGCATTTGACAGCGTCAGAGACCCCGTGCAGCGTCATCAGGGCGTTGAAACTGTCGTAGTGGTCGGCGGAATCTCCCTGGCCGTCGTACGATTTGAAGGTCGGCAACGGGATTCTGGGGGAAATCTCAGCCTTCAAGATGTGATTGGAGAACGGGGATTGCTCCTCGTCCTCTTTAGTGGAGGTTTTCTGCAAGGCGCGGAGGGCGCGCTCTTGCTCTGCGAAACGCCGCTCGAAGTCTCGCAGTTGGAAGGACAACTCCGGTTGTCGCTGGACCGACGGACTATGGGGGCGCCTTGGCGGGCTGCCACGTCTCCCTTCGGGGGTGTCATTTTCCGGGAACGGTTGACGCGTCTCGGTCCTTTCCCTCCTCGGGGTGGAGGAGACTTCTTGCTCAGGCGGGGGGACGAGAGAGGGTCCTCCTGACCTGTTATGTATAAGCCGTCGTCCCCGAAGAGTGAAGCGGCCTCCGGCGGTTTGTTGCGAAGCTTCTCCACGAGGGGGGCTTTCCCGGGGGGGTCGTGACTTCTCTTCCCTGGCTGCCTGAGTCCTCATTAATTCTACGAGGATGTCCAGTTTTGCATTGAGGGTTTGGAGAGTGTTAGGATTCCCATTTGGGGGTAGTCCCCCGTGGGCTGGAGGAGGCAGCTCGCCGGTGAGGTCGTTGGAGGGGTGAGCCTGTACGTGGGGGTTAGGCACAGGCTCCTCTCCCTCGCCTGCCACGGCCTTTCCCTTATTGCCGGTGGTCCTTCTGCCGGAACTTCTTCTCACCATGATGGCTCTTTGTCCGCTTCCCATAGACGACGCCAGATGAAGAGGGGTGATCTCGCTCCTGCCCTGAGGTAGAGGATCTCTGGTTGCGATCACCACGCTTGAGTAACTGCAAGGAAGGAAGCAGGTCAAGGGTGCCTAGGGGAGGAGTCCCTGGGATAACCCTCCGATGCCTAAGTCAGCAAATTTTGTAGAGCACAAATGGAGAGAAGGTGGCAGAAGAAGAAAGGGGCGCGAGATGTCTCTTCATCAAGAAGTGTGGTGGCTCTTGCTCAGGATTATGCCTTACCTCTCCGGAGGGTCTCCATGGGATTTATATTGTAGTCCGTTGTGCGTTTGAGTCCCAGGAGTTAAGGGGATTACGAGGTTACGTCCTTATAGCGAGCTCTTGATAGCCCAAGGACTCTTGCTCTACCTTATCCTTTGGAGTTCCCCATCTCCGCCGGGTACGTAACAGACACTTAGATGAGCTTCCAACGGTCGGCCCGAGCCTAAACTCTCGCTTGAGATATTATCCCGAGCGATAAGCACATAGCTCGGGCAGGTTGTTCCGGGTCCCCATAGGGGTCTTCCCGATTGATCCGTTGCTCGGGCTTCCGGACCCTTGGGCCGCCTAGGAAGCGTTGTTCCGAGTGACTTGTTGGGCTTAAAGTAAGTGGGCCCCGACAGAGGCTGTCACTTTAGAGAGCTGGGCCTGGTTGGGTTACATTTGACCTAGTTGGGCGGTGCTTATGGGCGGTATATTTTCTCCCTCTCCAAACATGTTAAACTAATATTCTTGAGTACATACTAAGCATGAAGTAGGTTCAAACAGTACAATAAACCTAATTAGACACAGTTAATGTTATAGAAATTAAATTATCTTTACCTAAATGAAGAGGCACTAATATGGGTAATAACTAGAACCTTCTCTCTCTTCGTCTGGCTTTTGATGTTGATACCCATAAGAAGGTTGCATGTATTGTGTATTTTCACTATAACAATGAGGTAGCCAAGTCTTGCATCCCTCTTTGGATCCCACTTGGAGTGTAAGGTTGTCGGCTTGATTCGAATCCAGAATCAGCGTAAGAATCTTAAGGATGAGAAGATGAACTGGATGGAATTGGAATTCTGGTTCATGACCCCACCCATAAATGGCTCCTTCCTGTTGGCCATCTCCATAACCTGATGGATTCCCATATTGGCTCTGTGAATCGTATCCTCGCTCACTATGACTGTATCCTCGGCCTGTGTCTACGTGGAAGGAGGAAGTACCACCATATGTGCCACCGCCAGTAGTAGCACCTGCAACACCTGCAGCACCTATAGCACCTGCAGCTGCACTGGGGATGATGATGACATCATCATCACTAGTATCATCAGAACCATAAGAAACCAGCAACCTTTTAGCCTTTGGGGATGCTTTTTTCTATTTTGGTGTGATTTTTTCAGTCACCTTTGACATGAGTCCTTTTCCCCTTGGCGTGTGCCTCACATAAATCTGCTTCAACTGCTCAATTGCCGGGTCCTCTCGAGCAGCAGCACTAGTCCTCTTAAACATCCCATGCACTGATGTACTTCTTCTTAAGGATGGAGGTGGCTTGACCATTCTAGGAGTGACTGGCCTACTATCTGATTCTGAGTGTCTAGCTGGCTCGGTTTCAGGTTGCTCCTCAGTGTCAAGAACAAACAATGCTGGGTCCCTTCTCTGGTGCGCATGAGTCTCTCTGGCCCTCTTTGATTTTCTTCTGAATTCGGGATCTCTTGGCTCATCTTCATCTAGTATGCCCTCTGCCCTTCTTCTATCATCATCATCAAAAACGGGCTCATCAATCTGCTCTCGTGTCTCCACCCAAGACTGCAAGGGATTCTCATCATCAAATAAAGCGTCCACATCAATTTCTGGCATTGCATCCTCTGCGACGCGTTTGTCCCTCAGCATTTGTCTTAACTTCATATTTTTTATTCTCAGTCTCATATTGTAGTGGCAGTAAACCAATTTTTCTAACCGTTCAACCTTTAGCCGATTGCGAACCTTTGAGTGTATAAGGCTGAACGTGCTCCAATTTCTTTCACATTGGCTTGCCGATGTTATTTGACTGAGCACCCTAATTGCAATTAAAGTCAATGCATTACTGCCCACATCTCGGTTGTTCACCATTATCCACCAGTCAGTTGTTCTACCAACCATAAACAAATAAATGTAAGGTGTACTAATACATATTGAGGTTAAGAAATCACAAAAATAAAATATACCTGGGCTCACTCTTCCCACAACGTATTACAATTGGCAGTCAGAATATGTCCCAGTCCTCGTTCTATAATAGTTCATCTACAAAGATAAAGTAATAAATTAACATAATGACTTAAGTAAAATTTATACCTCTTATTGATAAAATCAATAAAGGTCAACCTTTACTTCGGCATGAAGTCTCTTTTCTGGTGTCCTCGATAAACGACCAATGACTTTTAAAGTGTCTTGGAGCACCTCGCCATGAACATGTGCATTGGCATCGTACATAAATCGAGGGTTGAGGAAATAACCTGCATTTGTGTATAATACTATAATTAACTAAATGTTAGATATAAAATAACATAGGGCGAGTTTGATAAACGGTTACAGTCGACAGGGATGAGATATCCCTGGGCGGGTGACTTGCTCAAATTAAGAGACGGAATGGCTCACTTGAGGTCGACTTATAGGCATGTCGGCCACGGAATTTTTTATCGTAGATAAAAATAGATAAATGTTCTTTTTGAAAAGAAACAGTCCTAGTCCATACCATTCCCTAATCCCGAGGTGCAAGCTTCGCGCAGGGATTCGTTCGTCGTACTTGTTCGTGGAAGAAAAGCGAAGGACGCACGCGACAACACGAGGGGTTCAACTCTCAGTCAACGCGCACAAGCAAGCTCCACGTATCCTCCCTGTCCTTTTCTTCTTAGCCAAATTAGGAAGAAAATACATAAAAATAGGGATTTTATAGGGGTGGGGCCGCCCTCTCTCTCCCCCTAGCCAATCCGCCTAAACCCCCCAGGGGGGGGTTTATGCGGACCAGCCTACCCCCTCAGGCTGGTCCGCCTAAACCCTTTACATAATAATAATAATAAAGTTTTTTAGAAAAAAAACCCCTGCCCAGTCCGCCCAAAAAAGGTTTTTTAACAAAATAAAAACCCCTCCGTGAGGAGTTTAGGCGGGACCAGACCAGCCCCTTGGGCTGGTCCGCCTAAACCCTACCTCCCCACTCCGTAATACAAAAAAAAAATGTTTCCTTAGGGTTTACCTGGACCAAGTTGGACTTCCAACTTGGTCGGCCTAAACCCTACCCCTGCCCCTTCAAATTCCTATAAATTCCACCCCTTAGAAGCTCAAGGGGCACGCGGACAGATAGACACGGACAGACTCAGATACACAGACGCACCAGACATCTACACAGGGAACTCGACCTAACTGTCGCACCCTCGAACTTCCGAGGCTTTCGGCAAGGGTCGGGAACGCGAGGAGCAAGGCGTGCACGTGGGTGGATTGTAGATCGGCTCGCACACGTCGAGGGTATGTCCGCACTCCCCTCACGTGGCCTCTAGCCATCGTACACATGTCCGCTCCCGTCGCACGTGAGGCGTTATGACAACGGCGAACACACCCGCATCCCTGGTCCGCCCGTGCATGACAACCCACCGTGGCCATGTACACGACACGACGCCGCACCTGCGACCGACGCGGGGCCATGCGACTACCACTCGCCCCCGAGGCCCGGACCCGACCGCTCACCTCGAGCCGCGTCCTACCTCCGTCAGGCGCCAGCCCACAACCGCCCCCTGCCTCCCAGGCAGTCGGACACGTCTCAATCTCCCTATAGGGAGCCCCCTGTAAAACACGCGGGTAACCGCCATACCACGCATTGACCCGGGGACTGACTCACACGTTGGAATTGTCCCGCGGCTTGCGCCAGTTGTATTCTGGCCTCCTCGGCCCATTTGTAAAGCCCATGTGGCTCTCATATAGCATAAAACCAGTTGAATGCATGCGCCCGTATGCGGGCCCCAGTTTTCTACCTACACCATTCGGCACACGTGCCTAATATCCCTGACCCCAGCCATCACCCCCCAGACAAAAGCGCGCCCACAGCTGCGGAATGCTCCCGGCCCTCCACCCATGGTTTCAGACATATACATGCTTCTATTCAGCACAGAACGAAGGTGTTCGGATTCAATCTGATGTAAATAAACACCGATCGCTTGCGGTCGGTGGGGAAAGACGTCCAGTACACGATTCCCACAATCGCCTGCGCACTCGTACCCATGGAACCCCCTCGATCCACGTGTCACCCGACCTCTCAAGCCCACATGCCGCGTTCTGGCGACGCTTCCCCGGTCAACCCTTGGTTCCATAGGTGATTGTCGAGAAATCGACTGGCACGTCCGCATCCTGTCCAGCTAACCTACACCCCTACATTTCCGTGCCATTCGACCCTTCTCGACTTTCTGTAAAAGGAGAGTGCCCGATACCGCCGTGAGAGACATGCAACCATGAAGGAGGATACCCGAGATACATCAAACTCCCGTATTTTCCTTTCTCGCTGTATTCCTACCTTTACCCCGGTCATCAGCATAAAAGATAAAAACCCTCGACGACAATGGGAAACTGAAGAAGCTATGCGCAAGAGATTTCCCGAGCTATTCAACTGTAAGTACACTCTCCGAAAAATCCATATATTGAATTTGGGGACCAAATTCTTTTAATTGGGGGAGGGTGTAATACCCCAAGATTTTATAAATAATATTTTAAATTTTCTAGGAATATAATTGGATTTTTCTAGGATTTTTCTAGAATTAATTCAAGGTTAATGGGCTATTAAATGAATTATAGTTAATTAAATCTAATTATTAAAACCCAATATTTATTTAAATGAATCTAATATCTTAAATAGGCCCAAAATGACCCAAAACCAAGTCCATAAGGTTTAGCCCATATTATAGAAGCCTAAACTTGAGTATTTACAAAATTTAGGGGATAATTACTCCTTAAATAGATAAATAAACGGATAATAATATGAGATAATATCAAAAGAGTTTGAAACTGTTCAAATTCGGCGCCAACAGAAGAAACGGTCTATCGGGCGATCGCATGGGAAGAAGAAACGGTCTAGACCTAGACTGCTAAGCACTGCAGATTCCGTGAGTAGAAGAAGGCGTGAAAAGATGCAAACTTTAGCATCCTAATCACTTGGGATCGATGCAATCCATTAGTTAGAAGGTTCTAAGATAAATTTAGAACGAATTGGTGACTTAATTAGGACTCTAAGTTCGTGCAAATCCCTAAAACCCTAGCTAAACCTATAAATAGACCCAGAATCAACCTGTGCGACCCTTACTTTTGACTCGCATGGAACTAAGGTAAGGAGGACGAATTAGAGGTCTGTTCTTTAGAATATTTCGTTCATGATATTAAGGTCTAACTACTCTCAAAATTTCGTTCTAGGAGATCAAGTCTACAGGAAGTTAGAGGCGTCTAAAGTCGCTGGTTCAGCACAAGAATCTCAAGCTGTGCGACCGAGTCAGATTGATCGGCAAGATAGAAGTCCTAAACGAGGTAATTAGATAGAGGTTCTTTAGAAGAAATTGTTCCTTTTAGTACCCTCTTCTTACTCTCCAAATTTCGTGGTCATAGGTGAATGGAATCAAGAGATAGAAGGTCACGAAGTTGCTGGTTCGGTTCAGGAAGAGCGGGAACTATGGTTAACTTCTAGCCTTAAATTCGAAGTTTAAAGACAAAACTACAGGTAGGTTATCTCATGAACGGCTTAAACATGAGCTTAGGAGAAAAAGCCCTCAATTTTCAGTTGATTTCATGGATTGTACATGGAGTATTTTGTGTTTTAGTAGTTAGTTCATTTTCATGCATGAACCTAGCCTTTAATGGAAAAAATGAAATTTCTACTTAATTCACATTCTCCTATGCATATTCTTGGCCCAAGTTTCTTCTGACATGTTCATTATGTGTTTTATATCGTTTCCATGCCTTTTATTGCTCTAAAATAGGCTTGGACTAAGGTTTTTAATGTCTGTCTGCTACAGAGGAAGAAACGATCTTCCTGAAGACCGCTTGGAATCACTAGCGGCCCTACGGTAGACCGCTAGCCTTTGTAAAATGGTCCTTGAAGCGATCGCTTTTTGTTTCTGAGTTCTGTGTTAATGTTAATCCGAAACATAATGCAGAATGGCCCTAATTTACTTATGATAAGCCTAGTTATTTAAGTTTTTACCAGGTTTTAAGCATTATTTTCCTATACTTGGTAATATCGATGATTTATTCTAGTTGGTTTCATATTCTTTATGCGTTTAAAATTTATTTTTATCTTATGTTAATCTCATGACCAAAATCGTATACTCTTGTATTAAATTCATTTTATTCAAATGATAGATGGTTCATGTTTTAACTTGATTGCTATTTTATCATGATCCTTTCTTATCTATGAGTCATTTTCATAAGTACATGGCACATATCCCGGTATGTTGTCATTAGTTACACTTTGCACTATGGGCACATTTTTCTTGGACTTATGAACCTCTCCGCCGGATATTCCTTCTGTCGGACTAGGGGATTATGTTTCAAGGCCTCCGTAAGACTTCGCGAGCCTGGGATTCCCACTAGGACGCCGAGCTGGTTGTACCATTAAATCCTATTGTCTAGAAAGCACTTTATCGGTGTTTTATATGTTCTGGACCTTAGCGGCCCTATGGTTGACCGTCAGATTCTGTTAGCGGCCCTTCACTAGACCGCTAAAGGATACCAAGCGGCCATTCACTAGACGCGAAAGCTTCAGAAAGTTTTCCTGCGTCGACACTTTTTTTTCATGCGTCGACTCTATTTCATTAAACGGTCTATATGCTGACCGCTTTCTGTATGAGACGGTCCAGTAAACGACCACAAGGTTCCTGTTTTAGTCTAACCCAAGGTTTTGACCTTTAGGGTTAGTTTTTCTTGAGTTCCTAGATGATCTTAAGATGATCTAGAGTCACAAACTATGTTAAAAAGGTTAATATTAAGTTATGGAATTTAATGAATGTATCGTTATGCTGCCGGAATGTCGCCAGAGTATAATGTCCTTTTTTTACCATTCTTTGAAATCATATCCAATTTTGGTACGTTCTATGCCTTGGTTACTTGATCATGAAACTTGTTATTGGAATTGAATTATGGGCCGACATTATTGTTATATCTCGTGAAAGTAGCTGGATTTATAACTTGAAGATGCAAGACCGGGCACGGATTGTGTCCAAGGGCTCTATGCTAGTCCTCACGGCCGATGGTCGGAAACGTGCTATAAACCATGGGGTACGATGATACTGGCGTCGCATTGCGCTGGGAGTACTTTCTCTTATAAATGAGTGAAATTCACGAGGCTCTTCATGGAAAATTTACATGCTTGTTATTGCATAGCCTTTACAAGGTTGTGTAAAGTACTTTCTAGTTACCTGCTCGTACATTCTTGTTCATGAAAGGTCAAATTTACATCTACATGATTATTCTTGCTTGTTCAGAGTCTATACTTATTCATATCTACTTGCTCAGTCATTTCGTGATTCTTGGTTATTTCAGTTTATATCGCTTGTTTATTGCGTTCTTATTTTTATCTTAATTCTAGAGTTAAAATGTTAGTTATTTAAATATTGCCTTCATGTTGATACGAAGATACCTACTGGGCAAGTATGCTCATACCTATTTTCTTGTCTATTTCAGGAAGCACTAGTGCATCAGATTCGGATTATGCTAGCAGCGGTCCGAGAGTGAATGAAGGTTTTCGAGATGAGAGAAGCCTTAGATGATCAAAGTGTCTAGTCTAGTTATATTGTAACTTTTGATTTTCTTGAGTCGTAGTTGTCAAGAAATGATGATCTTATGTAATTGGATTTGATGCAATAAAGTTAGAATTTTGAGAAAAGTTACTTGTGCAATTACTTTTATGTGATTGTCTTGCGCTATGATTTTCTTGCGTGCGAGAAGCTTACCATGCCGACTGTTCACGTTCCGATATTCCTTCCGCTGTATTAAAAGTTCGGGGCGTGACACTTGTCTTCCCACTCGTCACCACGAGAGAAGAGCATTGTGCTGCCCACTCATTATTTGAGTGCTTGGGCAGGGCTGTTGTTTCCAGAGCTATCTCGGAGGGCTCCAGTTGAAAACCTGGCGACGTCGCTGATTTTCTGGTTCATAGGGCAGCCATCACAGGACTCAGTGATCCAACTTGTAGGGGCCCGGCGAGCCTTGTCCTTCGTTCCAGTGAGGAGAGGCAAGGGCCTATCCCTTGACTACTTTTCCTACCTTTACCGTCCTTTTGTTGGGCAAGAGAGAGATGCTGTTGTTAGCAGAGTTTCTACACATGCTTTACTCTCCCCTCAGGGCTTGGCAGAGTGGGTTGTCAGCATTCGCCCCAGTGTTCTTGTGTACCGGCACTCCAGCACGGCGGTACTTGAGCCCTATTACCCGCACCGGTTTGCCAGGAACTTCGGGTATGATCAGGACATTCCTTCAGGTGCAGAATTCCCTTTGGCCCTCTGACTATACAGGCACAGGGATGTGCATTTAGTAGCAGCAGTCTGGCAGGACTTCCTCTGCCGCGAGGTGACACAGGGGTACCCCGTCCCAGAGCAGGAGCGCAGGGCCAGTTTGATATTCACTACGCCCGCTGGTGGTTCAAAGCCAGCAATGTCTTTCGAGAGCATCGCGACACCATCCGAACAGCTGAGGAGCAACGCTTGAGGAGGGAGGATCTACCTCCTTTGCTTGTGGGCCCAGCCTTCATCAGGTCTCATTTTTTAGGAGCCGCTCGGGTTGTGAGCGACATCGAGGAGCAGTGGCGAGAGAAAGGCTGGACGGTCCCGGTAGACAGGAGCCAATATAATGGGGCCTTGAAGCCCTTGAAGAGAACTCTGCACCTGAAGGGATACCCTGATCATACCCGAAGTTCCTGGCAAACCGGTGCGGGTAATAGGGCTCAAGTATCGCCGTGCTGGAGCGTCGGTACACAAGAATACTAGGGCGAATGCTGACAACCCACTTTGCCAGGCCCTGAGGGGAGAGTAAAGCATGGGTAGAAACCTTGCTAACCATAGCATCTCCCTCTTACCCAACATAGGGGCGGTAAAGGTAGGAGAAGTAGTCAAGGGCTAGGCCCTCTCCTCTCCTCACAGGGACAAAAGACAAGGCCCGCCGGGCCCCCACAAGCTGAACCACCGAGTCCTGTGATGGCTGCCCTATGAACCAGAAGATCAGCGGCGCCGCTGGGTTTTCAACTGGAGCCCTCCTGGATAGCTCTGGAAATAATAACCCTGCCCAGGCACTCAAATAATGAGTGGGCAGCAGAATGCACTTCTCTCGCGGTGGCGAATGCGAAGACAAAGCCCCGAGCGAATGAAAAATATTCGCCAAGGCCGCTGGTGCAATGGCGAGTCTCTGACCACAAGCCAGCAAACAGGCTGGGTATATCACCTCCGGCCGCAGAAGTCCCTCCTCCCCATGGGGAACCACAAAACTGGCCAACCAGTAGGCCAAATAAGCTGCCAGATATGTAACAACAGGTAGCTTCCGTGAATTCCATCCCTGTGTCGGTGCAGGCAAGTGGCGAGGATGAGGAGGAACGTCTACTTTGACCCATGGAAGGCAGTATCGGCCGAAACCGATACGTTTCGGCCGGTATCGATCCGAAACCGCACCTAAATACTGTAGCAGGTCCGAAACTATTAAAAAATATTTTTTTAATAGTTTCGGACGAAACCGTTAAATGTTTCGGCCGAAACTGACATGTTTCGGTCCGAAACTGGACGGTTTCGGTCGAAACCAGACATGATCATATATTTTTTTAATTTTTTAAAGGGTTTCAACCGATTTCGGTCGAAACCGATACCGGTACCGAAATCGGTACGTATCGATTTCAGAACCGGCCGAAACCGGTACCGAAACCGATACTGCCTTCCTTGCTTTGACCTCCCTGCACTCCTCCCATGCAGTGCCAGACTATGCAAATTCCTCGTGAAAGCAGAAAGGGCCACTATAAAAATGGCTCACCCACGCATTCAAAGTCACCCGTGGCGTGCGAGGAGTCCGGTCTGTGCCAACTCGGGATAAAGCCCTCCAAGTCTTCATCAAAAATCTGAAGCAGTATGGCAGGGTGTACCGTCCTGCGCCGTCGGTGGAGCTGAGGTGCAGATCATCCAGTGATAGCTCCTCGTATGGCCTCTCGCAGATCGGAAGACCAGAAATCCTCTGGAAAGCCCAGAGATCCAGAGAGGTCTCTCCTCCGGCCGTGACAAAAGTGTTCCATCGGCGGTTGAACCTCTCCACTAAAGCCTGCAGGAGGCCCGTATGACAGGGGTAGGAATACAAGGCGGCCGTCACTGCATGGCGAATCCCTACCCTGTCCAATACCGACCGGTAGACAGTCAGAACGCCCCAGAGCCACTCTGTCGCGCCCCAGTGATAACTGTGAAACGGGACAACAGACCACTTCCCGTACCAGCTGGGAGTCTTCAATGACAAAACCCTCTCAATCATGCAGTCATGGACATACTCCTCCTGCGCGAAGCTCGCCCCGGTGGGTGTCAAGAAAAGACCATCCATAACCTGATCCATGGTCTTGTGCTGCCCATGCATGTGCCAAGCTGCTGGAGATAGTGGTGGAGTCCGAACAATGAGGCTCTCGTGCCGCTGGAAAGATCCCAGACTCTACTGGTCCGGGTACTGTCTCTGTCGAGTGAAGCCCTCTGGGTAACTTGGATAAGTCAAAGAACACAGTCCTTGCATGCTGTCTCTCCCTGCCAGTATCGCCCTCTCAAGGCGACGTCTCTCCTCGGGAAGTGAAGGATCATCGGCCTCCATGCCGATCGATGCGAAACTCTAGAGGAAACGGTAGAGGTGACGATCCAAGGGGTAGTGGCGTGGATAACCCCCTGAGCGGTCATAAGTATAAAGACCGTCCCTCCGGGTAATGCGGGATATGTCCACGAGGCCTTCAGCCTCCCCAGCACTCTCAGTAGGGCCCTCAGGGACCCATAAATAGCCGAATTCGAGCTGGCTGAAATCACCATCTTCAATGACACGGGGAGGGAAAGGCGGCATCCGCCGATCCGTGCGCTCAACTCGGCATTCGTCGGCGCCCCTGACCCTCGACCTCCTCGGCCGACTCCCATCTCCGCTGCTGCGAGCCATGCCTGGATGCACAAAGAGGAAGAAAATAAAAAAGGGGCGTCAGGTCAAAATATTCTGGGACAGCAATATAGTCATTGAATGCAGTTCCGGAAAAAATGCAACGGCCATGAAAAGTTGCATGATGTTAAATCCGTCCAAAGGGCACGGGCCATCCGCCCCCGCCTCCGGCCGCGACGGACGAGGCGTGGGGGGCATTTGTTGCACCCGAAATTGTCTCAAAATATTTTGAGAAATTTTCATTATGTAACAACCGACAAAAATAGGTCCATCGGCCCAACCATACCATCACAATCGGCATCGCAGTAAGGAAATTAAGGAGGAAAATACATGCGCATACCCGTCAAAAGAGCCGAGCAAGTGTATCACACGGCGCAGACGGACGCGGGAATTTCTCCCCACGCGGCGACGCAGACCAAACAACAAACGAGACGCTACTCCGCTCCCGCACAAGTCTTCACCGACGAATGGCTGCCACGCGGCGAAGAACGGGTCTCCACAGGCTATAAACCCTCTACCACGGCTTCTCCTCAACCCAGGTTGACAGAAATGGAGCCAAAAGACGCGGAGAGGAGTCAAAAAGGCGGCCCGGGGGTCAAATAACTCCTTTTGGATGCGCCGACCTGGAGGCCCGGGAGGGGGGGGGTCGCGGCCACCCGCGGCGCCTGCAGGGCCCGCGCGCTTCTCAGTCCGTGTTTTTTTTTTTTTGAAAGGAAAGAAAGAAAAGAAAAAGAAAAAGAGGAGAGGAGTCATTTAACTCCTCGGGGGGCCATTTGACTCCTCTAGTAGCCAGAGGAGTCATTTAACTCCTCCGGGGGCCATTTGACTCCTCTGGTAGCCAGAGGGGTCATTTAACTCCTCCGCCGTGTTCCAAAATAAAAAGGAAAAAAAGGAGAGGGGTCAAAAAAAGCTTTTTGTCACCCCACCTTGACAGAATAGGGATTTTTGCACCCCACCTTGATAGAATTGGAGCATTTCTCCACATTTCTGTCAACCTGGGTCCTCCCACCTTCTATAAATAGACCCCCAAGGGTCCAAGTGGAGCATCAGACATCTACGAGAAGAAGACCGCCTGCGCAAGGAGTTGTTCTGTTCTGTTTGTTTGGCCTGTGAAGGGTAAGTCCCCGGGCCTTATGGATATGCCCCTAAGGGGTGTTTTTGTAATTACACCCCTCAGGGGGCCATGTTTGTAATTATGCCCCTCAGCGGGTCATGTTTGTAAGTCTTTACGTCCCGGGACGACTAAGTTATGTGGTTCTGTCCCTATAATGACGGAATTACAAAAATGTCCTCCCCGGGACCGTAAGAGACAAAAGTCCTGTAATTTGCAGTTATACCCTACAACTTCTTGTAGTTGTGGCTACCCCCCTGTCTCCCGCGTTAGTGCAGATCTTTGTACAGTCGATAACTCGCCGATAACCCTTGTACCCATCTGGGCTATAATGTATCCAGTGTGCTCTACAAATTTCCTTTGTATGTCAACCGGGGAAAATTATAAGAAAATCCCTTTGACTTGTGGGAATTGCATTTATACCCCTCCTTCGGCTAAGTTGACACGTGTGAGTCTTCTATGAAACCCCTTGTCATTCCTTTGGTCCGAGGACATTGTCAGCTCAGTCCGACACTTGGGTGCCACCTCAGCTTGGATCCACCTAGGGTTTAGTAAAATTACCGAAATATCCTTATGACCCAGAAATGGCCTAGTTGTCCCTAAAATCCTCCAGAAAGAGTCTCAGCGCCTTGGGAAGTTAGGAACCTGGTCTTACTTCCGTTCCAGCCCAGAAATTTCAGAAATATCCCTGACCTGAGAAAATTACCAAAATACCCCCGGGGTCTAGAAAACCTCCCTCTACTTCAAAGATACCTACAACTTCCGCATATTTGCGTCTTTACTCTTAAATCTTAGGATTCTGCTCAGACTTAGCCCTAACCCTATTAACATGTTGGTGGTAAATGAGTGGTCATGGAGAGTCTCTCGAGTGAGCCTACCCTCCACATCAGAACCTAAGGAGAGGACTTTAGAATTTCTTTGACAGTCAAACAAAGGTATTCGGACATTAGGCCGATGTAAATGAATACTGACTACGGTCAGTGGGGAGAGGTCCAGCACTCGAACCCAAATCGTCTGATACTATGCGCACCCACGGAATAACCCTCTACACATAGAGGGGGAATGTTTCTTTTCAATAAGAACATTTTCATTTGTTTATTTTTCCTACGTGAAAGATTCCGTGGTACGCCTAGTACCCCTGACCTCCGTAAACACCTCCCAGTCAAAAATACACCCACAGCTGCGGAATGCTCCCGGCCCCCTACCCACGGCTTCAGACACATACAGACTTTTATTCAGCACAGAACGAAGGTGTTCGGATTCAATCCGATGTAAATAAACACCGATCGCTTGCGGTCGGTGGGGAAAGACGTCCAGTACACGATTCCCACTATCGCCTTCGCACTCACACCCGTGGAACCTCGTCTATCCACGTGTCGCCCGATCTCTCGAGCCACATGCCGTGTCCTGGCGACGCTTCCCCAGTCAACCTTCGGTTCCACGGGTGATTGTCGAGAAATCGACTGGCACGCCCGCACCCTGTCCAGCTAACCTACACCCCAATATTTCCGTGCTCTTCGACCCTTTTCGACTTTCCATAAAATGAGAGTGCCCGGTACCGCTGTGAGAGGCATGCAACCATAAAGGAGAATACCCGAGATACATCAAACTCCCGTATTTTCCTTCCTCGCTGTTGATGTGACACGCCCTTGGACTTTTAACAAGCAAGCACAAATTACAATAGTAATGCACCGAAATCGGCGGCCGCTCACTCGACACTCACCCAAACCCGGGGTAACTTGGCGATGCCAAGTGGAGGATGTGAGGGCTGGGCCCTTGCTGGTAGAGGGCCAGCAAGGCCAAGGTTGGTTCCCAAGGGTATGGAGGCCCAATTCAATGGAGCCGACGTTGTGCCGAGGGCACCGGTTACACTCTTCCCCACGGTGGTCACTCAAAGCAACGGAGCTTGAGGAACCGAGCACTCACTCTCACGGCCAGCGGAGTTATGAGCTAATATTGAAAGGACAAGCACTAAGGGAAGCAAGGTTAGAACACTTACTCGACCGGCTTGAAGAAACCGGTCCTGCTTGGAGACGTGGGCGAGCGGGGAAGCGTGGTTCCCCACACGTTGCGCCAGAGTAGCTTGACCCTGTTTTAAAGATTTACAACACTACTCCCCATGCAAGGGGGTGGGACAAGGGGAGGGGGAGTCACTCATACATTCAAACACTACCTCCCGCAGGGAGGGGCTTTAAGCTGGCCAGGCGGGGAGGGGAAAAACTGAAATGGAAGCCGAACGGATGGACGACGCCGATTCTGCCTGCTCTCTGGAACAGGGGACAGACAGTTGAAGATGACGCTGCTGCGGCCACTCCCGAATTTTGTTGTCGATGAGACCAGTGGGAAAATCTTCGGGGTTGGATCAGGTTGACGTCCAATTTTCATGGAATTTCCAGGTTGACGTTGCTGGTCGGGGAAGGGCTGCGAACAGGGACCTTGAGTTCTGTTCTGGACTGCTACGGTACCACAGCAGCTGAAAGGAGAGGCCGCCACGAGCGCTTCCGATCTCTGAATCAAGTGTGGATGGAGTCGCTGGAATCGTTGTTGAGTCCTCTTCGAGACGAGACCCACAGGAACGCCAGATGATGTCGGAGCAGATTGGGAGAACCCGAACAGTGGGCAGGGGTCGGTTTAGTCCCAGAGGGGACAGAACTGCGCACCTGGGGGAGAAAAACGAGAAAACACAGCTCCGGATGCCGAACGGGGTTTCGCTTTTTGATACTGGAAGTAGACTCAGTGTAGAAACTCTCAGCCAAGGCCCGCCTTCAGAGCTTCAAGAAGTTGGCCGTGGGAGCCTCTGCAACTGGCTTCAGGTTGACTGTCAGGAAGCAGATGCCTAGTCTTGGGAAATCGACTCCCCCGGGCAGCCACGAACTCAGAACGGGACGAGACCACCACCGTCGCGAAGAAGACAGGGAGACGCTTCCAACGGTACCACTTGAGCCTCCAGAGACACTTGGACGAAGTCGGGGTCGCCTCTGCAAGCTGTTGATCCTCTGCAAATCCTCAGCTGCGAACATAACCTTCGTTGTAGCTCCAAGTAGACTTATGATGGGATAGTGATGGTGCTAAATGGTGAAGGGAGGTGGTGGAAGGGGATGTGGGGGAGGTATGGAATGAGAGCTATGGTGGAGCTAGAAGGGTTTGGGGAGGGGCAGGGAGGCTGCTGGTTCACTGCACTAGTTGGAGGTGGGATGGGGAGGTGGAGGAAGAACAAGTTGATGGAGGGGAGAGTGGGGGGGGGGGGGGGGGCGACCAGATCTGATGGTCCCTTGTTGGGGGCGGCCTAGGGTATGGAAAGGGGGAGGGAGGAGTGGAGGGAAAGATTCAAACTTACCTTGGGGGCTGGGAGATTGTGTAAGGAAGGGAAGAGATAGTGTTGGGAAGTGATAGTGGGTGGTTGGTGGTTGGAGGGTGGAGTGGGGATAGGTGGAGGCTATCTTGGGGGTGGGGTGGAGTAAAGAGGAGGGTTGTGGGGAGTTGGAGAGGCCTTAATGGAAGGAGAAGAAGAGAGAAAGTGGTTGGGGAGGTGAGGAGAGAGAGAAGGGGGCGAACCCCATAGAGAGAGAGAGAAAGAGAGAGAGAGGGTGGGGGGGAATTGAAGTGGATTTCTCACCCTAGGTTTCACACCTTCTCACATGGAATCTCTCCACTAAGATTTGAATTTTGAACTCTTAAAATAGCAATTTTCATTAACTTGAAATGGGGGAAATGGGGTCCTATATATAGGCAACCCACATTTTACAAAAAGTCCCTGACTCTTGCAACAATGACAAATAACTAAGGGGTAGGGGGGCGCCCTTGGGCCTAACCCAATGAATTGGGCCCAATAACAATCTAATCAACCTAATGACACTTAAACATAGGGAAATAAATAAAAGACCTAGGGACATGACTCAAATAAAAGGAAAAATACATCAAATGACTCAAATAGAAAGCTCAAAATAGATAATTGGGCCCACATGGAATGATGTCCAAGCTCAAACAACTCTGGAGTGTGAAGATGACACGAGCCAGAGGGAGTCGTGGGTGATGCCTCCATCAGCTGTATTCCTACCTTCACCCCGGTCATCGGCATAAAAACCCCCGCGACAAGCGGTCTATCGTATGGCCACTAAAGGAGTTTGGCGGTCTTAGGAAGACCGTTTATTCTCTGTAGCAGACAGCAGTAAAACCGAGGTACATGGCTAATTTCTAGGAAAATTTATGCATGAAACTTATGAGAACTAGAAGGGTAAAGCATGCTAACATATTTTTATCGACTAGTATGCATGATTGGACATGAATTAAACAAGAATTATCATCTTTGGTTAAGGGGTTGTTGTACCCAGATAATTTCCCAGCAAAATATTAAAGGATAAGGGTTCGGGAATTTCCCCGAACACCTTTAAGGCATGGGCTACCCGGCCTCTCCTACAACTTGCTCGGCCCGATCAAGGGTCCTGACTAGTTAGCCGTGACATACGGCGACATCAATAACTGATTGGGGCTACTCCCGATCACTCGGTAACGGTGTTTCCCGCATTCTACACTGCCAACCCGGGGGCGCCCTGACTACAAGTTGTGCCACGTGGCACCCAGCAACAAGGACGAGGCTTACCCCCCCAAGACACATTCTTTCAACCCTCTAAGGTCAAAGGGAGACCTAACTAAGTCAACCACAGGCTTTGGAGGCCCGCAGCCTCCTATATACGACTCACACGCATGTGTCGGGCATATCCCCGAACACCTTGTGGGCGCGTATGTCCCAACCCTTCTACAACAAACCGTGGGTCAACCCACGACTCCAACACCCCAGCCGGGTTCTCCAATAACCCTCCAGCAAGTCGGGACCGCTACTGACCCTCAGACACGCGACGACGAGCCGCTTGCCTTTAGCTCCCGGGCCAACCCGGGGCTACTCTACCAGCCCGCCGTGCAACGCGGCACGCACCATGAGGTCGGGTCCACGTACCCAAGATGCCTTTTCCCAACTCCCACGAGCTTATACCTTCAGCCCCTGGCCAAATCTAAGGCCTGCCAGCCATTCATCTAAGCCGATTGACAACCCGAGGTGTGTCGGGCATTTACCCGAACACCTTGCGAGCGACAGCTACGACTCCACGACAACAGCCCCCATGGGCTAATCCCAGCATCCCAGAGCCCACTGTCCTTCAAAGGACACCCCCAGACAACAAAAGAAGACCCCCGAGGGCCACCCCTCAGGGCCGCGGCTCACCCGGGGAGAGTTCGCCCCGGGCGCGGCCGCGCCCTGGGAGGGCGAACCCCTCCCTTGGGGAGCGCGCCCTCCTCCCAGTCCGGTGGCCTCCCGGCCATTTCCCGGCCCTAGTCCCTGTCGCTTTCGGTTCGTGCTCTAAGTCCGTGCAAAGATCCTGCAAAGTTGACCGGCATACCGTGCGCGGAAGGATTCGGCAACAACGTCACACGTCAGGTCCACACACGCGGGCAATATCAATCCCAGTATCCTCCAGCTGCCAGTATCCTTCCAATATCCTTTTGTCCTCTTGCTCTTGGTCAACTTAGGACAAAAATAGGAGAAAATCTAGATTTTATAGAGGTGGGGACCGCCCCCTCTCTCCCTCTCACCCTAATCTGCCTAAACCCCCCCTGGGGGAGGGTTTAGGCGGACCAACCTCACCTCCAAGGCTGGTCCGCCTAAACCCCCACTAAACAACAAAAAAGAAAAGGCTTTTTTTTAAAACAAAAAAACCCCAGCTTCATGCCAGTCCGCCTAAACCCATGGTTTAGGCGGACCACCCTCCCCCCCCTCCCCAGGCTGGTCCGCCCAAACCTATCCCAGAACAAAAAAAAGGTTTTTTTAATCAAAAAAAAAAACCCTTTTTGAGGGGTTTGGGCGGACTAGATCAGCCCCTTGGGCTGGTCCCGCCTAAACACTCCCTCCCCCACTCCGTAAAAAAAAACATATATATTTTTTAAGGGTTTACCCGGACCAAGTTTGGCCCTCAACTTGGTCCGCCTAAACCTTTCCCTGCCCCTTCAACTTCCTATAAATTCCACCCCTTAGAAGCTCAAGGGGCATACATGCATACACGGAGCAACAAGCAAGGAACGAAGGCAAGAACCTACGACCTAACTGCTGCACCCTCGGAG
The DNA here is from genome assembly GCA_022559845.1 of Amorphophallus konjac. Lineage (NCBI taxonomy): Eukaryota > Viridiplantae > Streptophyta > Magnoliopsida > Alismatales > Araceae > Amorphophallus > Amorphophallus konjac. Next base: position 303,520,415 of record CM040120.1, read on the forward strand.
TTCCTCCGCAGGCATCCAGCAAGGGTCGAGGACGCGAGGAGCTAAGTGCGTGCGCGTGGTTGGCTTGTTGATCGGCTTGTACACGTCGAGGGTATGTCACACGTACTCCCCTCACGCGGCGTCTAGCCCTCGCACACATGTCCATCCCCGTCGCGTATAAGGCGTTATGACAACGGCGAACACACTCGCATCCCGGGTCCGCCCGTGTGTGACAACCCACAGTGGCTATGCATACGGCACGATGTCGCACCTACTTCCGACACGGAACCACGTGCCTAATGCTCACCCCGAGCTAGCCGCCGACCGCTCTGACTGATGACTCGAGTTAGCCGGACCCTGGCCCGGGAGTAATGTGCCCGGGGCCGGCCTCGACCCCCCCAGTACGACGACATTCGCTTTCTGAGTTTTGGACCCGACCGCAGGCAAGTATCATGCAAGGGTGTCTCACCCCACTCGGCAATGCCCAGAGGTTCAAGACTTCATTGAAGCCCTCATCCAGAGAGGGGTTGTCGATCATCAGGGGAGTTCCATGACAAGGTTACGCCTTGCAGAAGCCGCCAGGGAGACACTCCAGCAGGCCCGGCGAGAAACTGAAGCTTTCTCCCGATTAGTCCGGCCAAGTGAGCCTACGGAAAATGATGAATTCCCATTACTCACTAAAGGCAAGGCCACGGCCACCTATAAAGGGCCTAAGGTCCAGAACCCAGGAAGCCAAGCTGTGGGAGAGAGTTCCAAGGCCCGTCCCAAGTCGAGTCAGCCTGGCATCGTCCTAAGAGAGAACTCTCGGCCAGACAACAAAGGCAAAGCCAAGGCGTCAGAGCCTTCAGCCAAAGCTCCTGCCAAGTCAGCAAGGCCATTAGTCGGGGAAAGGACTCAACCCCTTGAGCCCGCAAAGATCCCGGCTAAGGCCTCTGTCAGCTCAGCAAGGCCGCCAATTGTAGAAAGGCCTCAGCAGCTCAAGCAAGCCAACCCACCAGACCAAACAGAGTCGGTGGAACTACAAAGCTCCCAGAGGCCCTACTGTGGACTGGCAGAGTTCCAGGAGTTGCCTCCTGAAATAATTGCTCAAGCAATCAATGCCACCTTTCAAGCTCAGCCGGAGGAGGTCAATTGGACCAAGGTTGCCCCCAGAAAGAGCCGTGGCGCTAAAACTCCTAAGGAGTCAGCCCGGAGCAAGAAGCAAAATTCTGGGGGCAAGCAAGTCCCACTGCCGAAGCAAACTCCCCTTTCTTCTCAAGAGGCAGTACGCCAAAAGAAGCAGGAGAAGAATCGCAGGAAGCATTTGAAGAGGAGGTTGAAGAAGCAAGCCGAGCAAGCCGCTGCTATGGAGGCTCCTAAGGAGCTAACTCCTCTACAAAGACTTCAAAAGCTCATAGATGAGCTGGAGAAGTACACTCCCCCTCATCCCACCAGGGTCGTCACTCTAGACGAATATATTCCCTGGGACAAGCTTGGGCGCAAAGCTCGTCTTCTACAATGGCTCCGAGAAATGGTTCACCGTCTTGAAGAAGGTGAAGAC